>JAJONR010005366.1:0-78580 GCA_029582245.1 Solanum etuberosum | reverse complement strand
ATATATATATATATATATATATATATAAGTGATGAAATAATTTAATAAAGTAAAAATTAAAATTAATTAACTATAGTTAAGTACTAAAATTCTATATATATATACAAAAACAATATGATATAAATACCGGAAATAAGTTTTTACAATACTTAAACTAATTGGTGAACTCAGTTCAAATTAATGTGAGATTAATTAATTACCTAGAGAAGTTAACTACCAAAAGTCAAACTAATTCTAGATTGAAATTCCTATTTTTCTTTTAAACAATCCTTCACCAACCAACTTACAAGAAAATTCCTTCTATTTATTAGCTGAATTACATTTATTAATCCTCTAATTTTGGAACCATACTACCCCTACAGCTGTTATTCTACTTTGACATTTATATTTAATTGAATTAATTGTTCAAAAATTAGGTTGTTCATGACTAGTTCATAGCTTCTAGATAGGCTTTTATATTGAGTACTTTCTAAGTGTCGCCTTTCAAATATCGAGATTCAAACAATATATTTTTTATCATAATTTTTTTATATATCTTTTAAATATTTTGATCATAAAAAATTTAAAATTTTCATGATCAAATTTACAATCAAATTTAAATTATTTAACTCAAAATTTATGATATGACACATAAATTGAGACGATACAGCATGAGATATGTTTGGCTCAAGCTATGATATTGACTTAGATTGTGGTTAGCAAATCATAAAGCCCTACATGGACCCCCAATATGTAACCTACTACAAACCCCTTTCATACTTAGCAATTTAGCATACCACCACTAGATCTACCTTGCCCCCTCTTGATTAGGCACATAAAATGCACACTACTCCAATTAGAGTATCAAAAGATAGATCTAAAAATTTATTAGATGTCTCTATTTTGGTTCGCTTAAAGTCTTATAGCTTGTAAAAAAATAAATTAAGATGAAGTCGCTATCGTGCTTTTTTTAGTTTCATATTAATTAGCTATAAAATAGATTTAGATACTTATTAGATCTAGATATTTATTATATATCTGCATTATGGTTCGCTTAGAGTCTTATTTATGTAATTTTCTCTTAAGATGAAGTCGTTATCGTGCCTTCTTTAATTTAAAATTAACTAGCTTTAAATTAGATTTAGATATTAATTATATGTCTGCATTCTGGTTCGCTTAAAGTCTTCTTAGCCTGTAATTTTCTCTTAAGATGAAGTCGTTATCATGCCTTATTTAATTTCAAATTAACTATCTTTAAATTAGATTTAGATATTTATTATATGTCTGCGTAAAGTCTTACAGCCTCTAATTTTCTCTTAAGATGTAGTCATTATCATGCCTTCTTTAATTTCAAATTAATCAGCTATAAATTTTAAGATGAATAGACGGGACAAACCTCCCGTCAATAGCTTTAAGCACTTCTTAAAAGCATAACATATGGTAATACCGAAAAACTACATTAATATTAGTATTTATTAAAGTGATATAATTTATTTAATTTTTATGTATGGTTAAAAATTACCCAACAGTATAAACTATAACCTACGGGAACTAAATAGCATCTTAATTAGTGTGTTTTTTCCTTTGCGGTAATGTAATTTCGAGAGAGAAAAAATATGCACCCTTAGTATTGGAAAAACATTAATTATTTATTTATTGAATTAGTTTGTCCCAAAATGAATATCAGACATCGAAGATAATTGGTAAATTTGGTAAAATTTAATAATTTTTCTAACCCTAAAGTAATATATGAGTATGACGAAAATTGCAGAAGTCTCACGACTTTAATTTCTAGACAAAAAAAGTTTTCTTTTAAAGTCACCTTCTAGAAAGCAAGAATACGTAACAGCTTTACCAAAGTTTGTTGAAAAAATAAAATAAAATAAACCATATAAATATGGTATCTAATGAAATAATATTATATCTCAACATTAAACATACAACTATTAAAAAAATATCCAACTCGTGCAAGTGTGGTTGGGACGGTTATTTGGACTTCTGTACCTAATAATTCCAATTTAATGCATGAGGAGAACCTAATTTTGATTGGTATTCATACCATCAAAAGTTGTGGCGGAATAAATTCAGAATCGAACTCAAACAATTAAATAAAGTGATTTATTATATGAATCTAAATTAATTATGCTTCAGACATCGAGTATCCAAAGGAAATTTAAAAAAAATAAAAATATTCTCAATTCTGTCCACTAGCCTCAAAGGTGTTAAAATCTAACTTTAGGGATTAGTCAATTATTCCTCTTAATTTAAAGAGAATAAAAGTTGGGGTTTTTTTTTAGGTGGCAAATTAATTCCAACTTAAATAGATACTACTATAAGCTAATAGGACACATTGGACACGTGTAAGTACGATATATAAATTTAAAATATAGTTAGTTCTCGAGATAATTAAATGGTATATAACCAATAAAAAGCTACAAAATAGGTAAAAACTAACTATAAATTTCATGGCTTGATTATATTTACATCACTTATCTAGAAAATGCAAGACTCAGTAATACTACCTCAATGTGGTTCTCCTTCTCCTTGGACTCACCATATAACAAGCGAATTTTTTTTAGATTTAACAAATAAAGTTGGTTAAATATTTGACGAAAGTTAAAGATGCTCACTTTCAACAAACTTAAGTGACTAAAACTTTTCAAAGAGTACATCTAAAAGGGCATTTTACACGTATCTCCAAACATAAGAAAATATTTTCATCATTTTCTTGCTTGTGAGTTAAATTGAGAAATTTAAAGAAAAAAAGAGAAGAATTTTTTTAAAAAATTTGATCATTAAATTGAGAAATACTTCATTGGGCCTAAATGATGTCTTATGGGCTTGTAACTATTAGGATGGCCTTGTGGGAAAAAGACTAATGGGCCACCATGATGCACAAACAACGCTTGGACCAGCTAATGACAAGCCCAATTTGGCCATTTTTTATCGGGTCATTTGCACTTTTGTTCCTATTTTGTGTTGGTTTTTAATTTTTATCCCTCAGACAATTTTATCGGGTCATTTGTAGTTATTGTTTTTTTAACACTTTGACTATTAGTGTAGCTTGTTATGACAATTGTTTAGGATGATTTGTCAGGTTGTCTGTAGTATTTTGTCATGATTGTCTTCATTTCCGTCATTTCCTTCTCTATTCAACTTTAAGACTCTTTTTTTCTTGAGCGATGGTCTATCAGAAATAATCTCTCTATCTCTAAGGTAGTAACAAAGTATGTGTACACTTTACCCTGAACGATCCTACTTTGTGTGATTACACTAAATATATTGTTATTGTAATATTCCATATGTTATGCCTCACGCCCTTAAATTAAAGATTAGCCCATTCAAAGGGTAAAAAATATTATCTCTAAAAAAAACTTGCAATTCTACATCTATAATTATTATTATTTTTTAATGTCAGCAACGTGTGTTGATATTTATGACTTGTAGAGAAACTCGAGAGAAGTGTTGAAAATACCCCTAAACTTGACGCAAATTATTAGTTTTATACCGAACTATTGACAACCTTAAAAACACTCCTCTACTTGACTAAATAAACTTATATACATCCCCGATCACCCTCGATTTACCACAAGACATAGCAAGTGGTCTCAAACTCTTGTATGACATGCAACTCTTAATAAAAATCCGAGAGAAATGTTGAAAACACCTCTAAACTTGGCGAGAATTTAGGGGTGTATTTCACTCATGTTGTAAGATCGAGGGTGTATTTAAGTTCAGTTAGTCAAGTAAAAGGGTACTTTTAAAGTTGTCAATAGTTTGGGGATAAAACTAATAATTCACACCTAGTTTAGGGGTGTTTTCAATACTTCTCTCGAGAAACTATAGATGGCTTTCTGCAAGAAATTCAGAAGCATGCAAATCTAATGGGCCTTGAAATGTACGGGCCCAGGCCCATTTTTTGTCTGGACTTGAATAGAGTTTAGCTTTTTCGGTAGATCTACTATCTGTAACTATCCACTTTAGGGAAAAAGGCATTTTGTTCTTTACTTAAAAATGATGACCCGGCCCACATGAAAATGACTTGTTAACTTGAGGACCACAAAGTTTTTATAATGTCCAATTAAGGACTTTACTTTTTTGGTGGAGCTAGGGACAAAATATAATTCTGGATGAACATGTGAAGTCCTTTTCTGAACAAGCATGTCTGTTTTCTTCAATCATACTCTTGCCCTTTCCCCAAAAGTAAAAAAAAGGCGTGAGACGGAGTTAGAATTTTTACAAGATTCAAAATATAAAGATATAAACATACAAAGAAGTCAAAATTAGTTTCGTTTCAAGGAAAGGGATTCGGATAAACTCCCTGTCAATATCCTGGCTCTGTCATGAGGAGAGGGTTGTTGATACTTGTATCTCTAACAAGTAAAAGTCCAATTATATCCCTTCAACGTTTAGGGATTAATAAAATAATAGTAGTAAAAGTTATAAGAGATCAAGCTTTAAAGTAATCAGATGCCTATATGCAGCTCTACTGGTAGCTTAATAATCGGTAGCAAGTAACCGATGAAACAGTCGAGATGTATGAAAATTGGACCATAAACTAGTCCTATAATATGATTATTCATATTCCAACATCTATAAATTGATAAATAGTTTTTTTGTCATTTGGTTTTAGAAGAGAATTTTATGTTTACATAAGTAAGCTAGCCCATATTAACCAAAAAAAATTGTTGTGCATTATGTCATGAACTAGACACACATTTATAGTTGGTTCTCTAATTTTGAATATTAGATTTCATTTTAAAAAAATCAAAGTAAGTACTTTTTTGGGCTAAATTTAACGGCCTTATAGGCTTATACAATGAAGATTCTCCTTACTAACATCAATTCACTTCACTTTCTATTGAATATATACCATTATCAAGGACAACAACAATATATTCAGTGTGATCTGAAGAGGGTGATATGTACGCGGTCTTATCCTACCTTGTAAAAGTAGAGAGACTATTTATGATAGACCCTTGTTTCAAGTAAAACAAATCAAAAGTCAAGTATTTAAAGGAAACAACGGAAAAAAAAGCACTTCCTCGGATTCGAACCGATGACTTTCTTAGCCTATTTCTAAAGGGCGAACTGATCAACTTGCATGTGTTAAGCATGCGACTGAAACAATAGCGATGATAAGTAATACGATAATCATGAAAAAACATATAATAATACAAATGAATGATGGATAAACAGGCAACTATCTAATATAGTGCACTTAACAACCAACTATCTAACGTGGTCTGTTCTCTAAATTATTAGTAACCAAATATCTCTAGCAAGCTATGCCACGTAATAACAATCTCATCGTAATTTTTGTTCAAATAGTATATATATATATATATGTTAATAAACTAATCAATATATATATATATATACTAAATTTATAATCCAATTATAAGTATTTGAAATTGTTGTTCTAAAATCTAAAATTCAAATAATCGAAATTCTGCATTTACCTCTGCCTCCGGTAATGAGCAAAAATAAAGTAGGAGGAAGTGGAGGGGTAATTACAGGATTCATGAAAGTTTTATTGAACACTTTTATGAAGTCTTTTTAGTTTTTTGGTTTTTCATGATATCCATATTGGAGTCCGATTAAATCCAGATTCGCATCAGAAAATCCTGCATCAGGGTTAAATGTTTCTTAATAAAGGCGATTCCATACTCAAGATGACTCGAACCCGAAACCTGAATACTTTAAAGTCAAAGTTGAATAATTGATGAAACAAATCTCTGACCTAAGTCACTATCCAATACATAGTTTGCACATTATTAACAGCCTAGATATCATTTGGCATTTTCCTTCCATAACTATGTGCACAAATGCCACCCAACTCAGCCAATCCCACTCAAGCTTCTTATATTTCTAATAGTAACCTCATTTTCTTTCACACTTTCAGGGTAAAGTCTAATCTTCCATGAGTATTTAAGCACTTTCAACAACCTTAAATCTTATAGGATTGTAAATAAATAGAGTCAAACTAAATCAAAATTGTACCAAAACCTAACATTAAAAACATATCAAAGTGATCTCTTTCCATCTACTTAAGTTTTGATGGACTGATAGGCAAAGTTAATTACCTGATGTATGTGCTTGATAAAATAATCAAGGTGTGCACAAATTAATCCAAACACGTCATAAAAAACATGCACTCTATTCAGTGTTTTATGCTATATTGTCCATCCTCTAAAAATAATAACGCAGCCATGTCGGATTCTAAAAAGAAGCACTATTTTTTAAGGATCCAACACATACTTGCCATCATTTTTGAAAAATCCGAGCAACATAGGTTCTCAGGTACATAGAACATAATTTAATAGCAATTGGGATTCTAGTGTCTATATTTGTCTCTAGTAGACAACATTATGGAGGAAGATCCCAGCTACATATCTCCTTCAAATAATATTAGTAACAAATCCAATTTAATTCAATGTTCGACAGAATTGTATAATGGTGTGTCTCCATTCACACCAATGTTCTTTTAATGAACAAATCTGCTTGATGACACTTTATATTAAAATATACAGTTGGGCGTTGGCCATCTTATCAGTTCTTGGACATAAAATAAAAAATGACTAAAAAATTCTTATTGTTTATACTAAAACTCAAGAGCTGTTATCTTGCCATGTTTTTGGAAGGATACATTTTTCATAAAAGGAAATTGAGCCAAAAAGATTGGTTTTTTCATGATCAAAATCAAATCAAATCAAATAAAACAAAAACTAAAAAAAAACACAGAAAGAAAGCCCAATCAAGAACTCACTCCACATTGTTTCTTTGATCTAAATCAGCTTGAAATCTATAAATAATTACTCCTCACAAGTGTCAAAATTTACTTACAAAATATACACTTAAACTTAAACTATGTATCTGTATCCCCCTCTATACCACCAAAAACTTTTAAGTCTAGTTTGGTTATTGAGAAACAAAACTTACATGTGTAAAAGGTACCGGAAACTAAATTCATAAGGCACTATCTGGAGAACGTTGGAAAGAGGCTCGTTATTCTTTCTCTCGAGACAGTTGATTGCTTCTTTTCCGTGTTCGTTTGGAAGTTGAAGGCATATCCAATCAAGTAGTGACTCTAGATCCTTTGCAAAATCTAGCAGATACCAGTCCAATAGCTTTGGTATTGCTACCAATTTCTTTGATGTTGAAACGCCAACGGATGCCTGCAAATACTCCTTCTTTGCAACTTGAAGCTCATTTTCAATATTTGCTGCTGTGTATACTCTCACCTATTTAAGACAGCTCCGGAATTAGCATTGTTGTGTATAACAGAGGCACAGAAGAGTAGAAAATATGAAGATTCAGGTTGGTCATTTGTGTTGTATACAAGTCGAAAATTATGTAACACAATTGGGATTGTTACAATGATCTAAAAAATCTAAAGTATCAGATCTTAGATATAAATAGATTAAACTTTCCCACGTGTAATACTTCGAGGTAAAAGGTGCATATAACTTACAGCAGGAGAGGAAAAACTTCCACAAGAGAGAGCAAATGTCACCAATGGTTCGGAAAGCTCCAAGCCAAAGATGCTGCGTGCAGTCATCTCGTCATTCTTTACACCCTTAGCAAAAGTCTGGTGAGAGCATGCAAACATGGTAGACTTGTAAGTTAAACTCAAGAAGCATGAACAGGACAAAAGGTAATTCCCTAAGTCGAAAAGACTTACAAATTTTGAGTGATAAGGCAACCTCAAAATGAAATGTTCAATGGTTATGGCATTAAGCAAGTGTCCACTAACATTTATTGTTGCCTGTAAAAGATGGAACTTCACCAATTAAAAAGCAAAGAAAATGCATCATATCATTATCAACTAATTGAATTATCAGGCTTATCGAATGAGAGAGTACAATTGATTTTGCACGGATAGGATAGGACACCGAAGCATTACCTTTTGCATCAATGCCACAACCATTTCAGGGTTCTCAGGTAGGCCATACTCCAGGAAGGCCTGAAATGTTAACCGAATGACGGAATGAGTAATAATTAAAACAGAATTTGGAAGGTGGCATATTCATAAATCAGTATACACAGAACACGCTAAACTGTTGAAATGTAAAATATTACATTCATCATGCATGAATTGTAAATGTTCATCCAGAAAGCCAGCTTTTCTTGGTGGCTAAGGCCCTGTAAGTTCGCTGACGCAAGTTTCTCAAGCAGAAGTCTGAAAAGAGGACTAATGTATGTGAGAAAACATCCTAATAGAATATCTTGAAATATTATATAATCTCACTAAGCAATATATTTACCAACTTACTTCAGTCGACGAACTAGGAAAACAGATATTGTTGTTCGATTTGGATTGACAGAAGAAGCTTCAACTGCATATAAATGCTTATATGGACCGATATCTCTCCTTTCAAACTTTGAACATATTCCATAAGGATCTCCAAACTCTTTCTTCTCAATGCTCTCGCATGAATTATATCCTGTCAATGAAGGCAATGTATCTGCTGTAGTCCTGCCCTTCCTAGAGCTCATTCTGAGGAAAATATTCGACAAGCATTTCAAAATATTTTCCGAGATTGTGTTTGGACTTTCATCTGGTGACGGTTTTCTATCTTGAGTAACAAAAATTCTCTCTTCCAGACTCCCATGGTACATTACTTGATCCTCCAGCTGCAATCGTAAAAAAATCTATATCTGTTATGCTGCACAAGATTCTAAGTTTGGAAAAAATGAAGGTCACCGAATTATCAACCTGCAATTTCTGAGGATCTACGCGCTTCTCTGCTAATCTGTTCTCAGCAGGAAGCTTCTTAACAGGTGTTCTGGCAGTTTTCACTTTCGCATTTACTGATCGATGCTTGCTTTTCGTGGAAGACAATGAGTGATTCTCTTTTAAGCAGCTGTCATCTGAAAAAATATGGATTTCATAAGGATAAACTCACTCTCTTACTCCATCACCTTGACAAGCATGCATATCATTTTCCTATTACAGTTGGAACAACGATGAATTCCAGTTCCAAGAGATTACCAGAGAGAGAAGGCAAATGTCTTCCCGAGAATGAAGCTGAATTTGATTCTAGTTGGGGCGATAGCTTCGTTTGCTTCTGCTTCGGACTCTTCACTTGATTTTGCTCAACAGTATCAGTCACATTATCCATATTCCTCTTGGAGGAAGAAATATACACAGCTTCATGATACAATCCTTGCCTGAAATGCACAACTTTCTCTTCGAGCCTAACGACTTCCTCCTCCAAAACAGCTACCTCAGCAAGAAGCTCCAGTGTCTATGAATTTCCAATTACATAATCACACTTAGAATTGCAATTCCCAAAGTGGAAACAAAGAAATTCTCATCTTCAAACTTATAACAACATCAATTGTATTCAAGTTACTCAAAATTATACATTGCAACATCATTGAAAAACAAGTAATACTAACATTTGGAGGAAGATAAGGAGGAAGACGAGGAAGTGCACCGAGAGGTCGAGTAAACGCCCTTTCAAGAGCTCTATGCACATTTTCCTCATGTCTGAGTTTCTTCTTTAGCTTATCAACCTACAATTTACACATAACTATAAAAAGTTAAACACCAATTACAGATTCATTGCAAAGATAAACAATTCAAGAATCAAATGTGTTCACACACATCTTGTAACAATGCCATCTTTCTCTCCCTGATTGCTTTTCGTCTATTTATCGGTGTTTTCTCAGTACTCATTTTCCTGTTTCCTTGCATTTCCACTTTCTCCTTCAAACAAGAAAACAAACTCAGCTTCCACAAAAAAGGAATTATAGATGTAACGGAAAAAGCATAAAGCACAAACATCCAGATAAAAAGGAGGAAAAAGCAAACAACAATATGTAACTCATGTGGATAAGGATCAAAAATCAAAGCTCACACTTTTTTTTCATTCATATTTAATAATTCTGTAAAAACACAAATCACAAACACAAATCTACTTAAGCTAATTAGATCATCTAAACTTCAACAAGATAAAAAAGATTCAATTTTTTTCACACATTTAACAATATTTCATTGGGCAAGAAACCATATTCTGGGTAATTTCCAGAAGATAAACAAAAACAAATCAGCATCCAGAAATTTTCTACTCATAAATTTCAGTAAAAATCTCACCTTTACATTCTTTGATGGAGTTTTCATAGATTGCAGACTGGTTCTAACTCTAGCATTCATCTTTTTAACTTTCTTTTTTCACACCCCAGAAGGAAAAAACACAAAACAGAGAGAATAAGAGTCTCAGAGGAATGAATTCATTGCAGCAGAGCAGATGCAGAACAAGCGGGAATCTATGGTGAAAAATTGAAAACTTGAATTTCAATTCAAGAAAGAGGTAACATTGAAGACCCAATAGGTTAAAAAGGACAAAAAAATGTTGAGTTGGATCCTAGCATTTTCTTGATCCGCGTGAAGTCAATAGCACCAACCCACCATTTCATCTTCCGCAATAATACGTACTCAACATTTCTCAAGAACAAACATTATTAGATACAATAGGACCTGCATATGTATATATATAATGTATTGTTTCATATATATATATATATACACACACATAGAGAGTGAGATGGAGTGGGGTTGGGGTTAACGGGGTGGGGGGTGAAGGAGGAATAGGGGACTGTATTTTTGTTCTACTTGTGTTGTGTTAATAAAGAGTGTATTTATTGTCTACATTCCCTTTGTGGTTAAGTAGAGAGATGGGGGAATGAACTCATGTGGTTAAATATCAATTCGTCTGCTTGGAAGTGAATTTAAAATTTAAATTTAATGAGTTTTTATATTTAGAATTATACAATTTGACATATTGAACTTTGGAATTATGGGTTTTATATTCAAATTTTTATATTTATTGTACTTTTTGATAATTTTACATAAAAATATATTATATGTATGAAAAATATTGAATTCAGTTGAAGTCGTAACAAACTACTTTCACCTTTAGTTTTGACACAATACATGATTTATTCAATGAATTCATTGTTGAGTTCAAAAAGTATGATATGAGACTCAAATTCATTTAACTAATGGTGGATCATTATGTTATATTATTCATGTTACAGTTTCAAATTGTGTGAGGAGATATTATAATTGTCTCGCATTGGTTGAGGGAGTGGATTGTTATCTTTTTATTTAATTTTGAGTACTAGTCAATTAATCGGATATACTTTCTAAAATTGAGTTAGCTAGGATTAAGGATTTCGTATAAATAAATTTTAAAAGTATATATTTATGTTAAGTTTAACACTCTTTTATCACGAAAATAAATTATTAATGTAACCATATTACGTATTCGTTAATTAAAATTTCTAAATTGGTTTTAACTTTAATATAATATGTTTCGTGGAGAAAGAGTGAAGAGCATTGAAAGGTAAATTAGTTTGCTTTGTGAAAAAGCAAGCTAAAATGCGCATCTAATAAGTGCATCATAGTGCCGTACGCTACCAGACAACCCATCTTTCTGTATCATCATGAATTAACGTGCGCCATTACCTTTTTTATTTAAATTTTTACTCAGTGTCCGATATATGTTTTGGGATCCAACCAATTTGAGTTCGAGACGAGAAGTCTCATTTTGAAGGTAAAATATTTTCTACTAGAGATAATTTTATACTTAAGGTTTGAATCCGAAATTTCTAATTAAGAATAATGAAATATTTATCACTCCGTCACGATTTTCGTTTGCTATTACCCTTTTCATCTCACCCCTTTGCTTTACTTTGGGGACTTTGCTTTTCTTTTTTTAGTTACTAACATTAATGTCAATCTAGTTTGTCTAAAAAAAAATCTCCTTTTCTTTGTTTATTTCTTCTTTTTGAGAAATGTCAATTTTAAGCTCCAAACCCATCATGAATTTTGTAAATATCTTCCCTTCATTATTTGCAAACAAATTTCCATAAATGTTAGTAAGTCCATATAATTATGGACCTCTTAGAATATTTTGCTTGGGTAGAAATGCAAAAACTCAGTTATATTCTTGACTTTTGGAGTAAGAGAAGGCAAAGTATCTAGAGGGAAGAGTAAAATTGGTGACAACATACTAATTTTTTTAAAAGTAAATTTTAGGAATATCAAACGTAAAAATTATATTAGCGCTTTATAGCTATAATTTTGTTATTTACGCTCCATAACAAACATAGTTGCTATGGAATATCTTATTTGTATAAATCGCAGGCATCTGATTCACAAGCATCTGATTTATATAAAATCGCGGTGATTTGTATAAATCGCAGCGATTTGTATAAATCGGACGTCTATGTCTATGAAAATTGCGTTTATATATGTATATGTTCTTTGTGTTAGGCTAGAGTGACGAGCGAGATTAGGAGAGAGCCAAGCGAGAGAGGGCAGAGAGCCAAGCGAGAGAGGGCAGAGAGAGGGGAGAGAGCCAAGCGAGAGAGGGCAGAGAGAGGGGAGAGAGCCAAGCGAGAGAGGGCAGAGAGTGGAGAGAGGTGAATTGTAAATGTATATCGGTTAGATAATTGTATATTTGTAACTACTATGTATATGTATCAATGATTGTGTTTGCATATCTGCATAAAATTTGAATTTGTATACAATTGAATCGAGTTAAAACATTTGTATTTGTATATCAAATCTCTCACTCGCTTTATACAAACACAAATTGTACATTGTATTTGTATAATTTGTGTTTGTATAAAGCGGGAGAGAGAGAGACAAAAGAGAACTGGGCAGGGAAATATTTGTATTCGTATAATTATAAGTGTATAAGACGGAGAGATATGTATTTGTATTTGTATATATAGTCTCTCTCGTTTTATACAAACACAAACACAATTTATACATTTATATTTGTATAAAAGTGAGAGAGGCGAGGGAGAGGATTGAGAGTGGGGAGCGAGATTCAGGGGGGAGAGGCGATAATATAATGGCAATATGTTTGCTACGAATTGGAATTAAATGAAACTGTAGCTATAACATTTATTTTGAATTAATAATTTGCTATAATGGACAATTTTCCTTTTTTTAAATCTAACTATCTAATATTTAAAATTCACCTATATAACTAATTAAATTCACGTTTTATAGGCTTTACAATTTTTTTTGTTATCAAGGCTCGAGTCTAAGAATGGTGAATTCTCATCCATTCGGTTATATTCCTGTGTAATTACTGTAATATGAGTAACTAGTTAGTTAACATCTAATTTGTAACGTATCTTTGAGGTCCTAGAAATTTGAAGTTTCAAGCGATTACTTTAGTGGCCTTATAATAGAAAGAGCCACGTACGTGACATGAATTTTTTAAATTCAATCGGATTAATGAATTTTTGCCTACAAAAGTTATAGAAAAGAATAATTTGGTTTGTTGAATGTGGATAATGCTATATTCTCTCATTTTCAAAATAAAATAAAATAATAGGGATGCTTATACAATTTGTGGTTAATTTAATTGTCATCTAATTGTCAGAGTTCAGTATATTTTTTAAAAAAACTACAGTACTCTTCTTTTTCTGAACCAGATAAAATAATATCATAGAGAATTTTTAAAAATAAGTGGCCATAAATGAAAATTCATTTTTTAAAAAAAGATCGTCACGTATTTAAATCGTAACTCACAGATAAAACTGTTATCCCACATTCAAAATATAATGTTTTTTTTTTCCTTTTCTTTCTGTGCTCTCCCCTCACCAAATTATTTTTTTTTTAAAAAGAAAATAATTGTCCTTTTTTGAGCTCCAAAGAAAAAAAAAACTATCTGATAAAGACTTGAACGAAAAGGACTATCGATAAGAATTGTGGTAGGACAAATAAGATCTCTCCATTTTTAATTACTAAAAGTTTTGAGTTAAAGTCTGGAATAAGAAAATAAATTAACTTTACATGACACGAATTTGAACTAGTCGGTTTGAATTAGAACCCTGAATAAGAAAAAAAATGATCAATCTTAGATGACATGAATCTGAATTAATCGTTACAACCCTGGAAAAGAAAACAAATTATTAATCTTACGCGACATAAATTTAAATTAGTCAAAGACCGATAAAATTATCGGATACCATCTGAAAAAAGAGAAGAATGGAAAAGGCTGATAAAATCACATGGCTGTCTATTAAAGTGCTTTAAACTTGAAAGGGATTTATAAGGCAACCAAATAAATGGGAGTAATTGCCTTTTTTCAATACTTGAATTTCACTCATTCGTTTTATACCTTTTTTTAAAATGAAAAAAGAAATATGTTCATGTTCAATTCACATATTGATGATCAAGAACCAAAGTTGGAAGATCAATTAAATCATGATTTGGTCTCTTAAAAGTTTGGTTATTAAATTTAAAAAGCTTTATACATTTAGCTAATCAAGTTGGGAACCCCAATTAAAAGCTTGTGATGTAAAGTTATACTTTGTCAATTAATCTACTCATAAACCATATCCATAATTATTTGATACTCAATTTCACTCACTAGAAAATGAACATGAATTTCATTAATTATGCAGTACCATATTTGAGAAAAATGATATAATTTTTATACATTAAGAAAATACAATTCTATATTTTCTTGTTTTAAGTAACTAATTCACATTTATTTTGAATGTCTGATTATAATAATTATCTCTTATCTGAGCTGATAAAGGGGTTGAAATGTCATTGAAGGTCATTACAACAACATATCTATTGCAGTTCTACTTTTATAAGTGAGGTCTGAATAAGGTATGATGTATGAAAATTGTAATAACAAAAAAAAAAATCTTATCTTTAAGACTGTTTTTGATAGATCATCGGAAAGACCATTAGTAAATCTAATATTTGAAAAGGTAATTCTATGTTTTGTGTTATTAACTTTATAAAGTTATTAATTACTCTCATTCATCTACCAAAAATTAAAAGAGACACTTAATTGAAGAATAAATTATTATATTACCAAAAAGGAATATTTATTAATTTATATTTTATAGTATAATTAAAAGAAGGTGATCATCATGATAAATACACATGGAGAGGTGGGTAACATTATTAGGGGTGCTGACTGACTGAGAAGTCATATTTTATGGACATACCACGCTCTCAGCACGTGACTTACTCCAAATTAAACCACTAATAATATTTCATTAAGCTTTCTACTTTAGTATTATTGTTAATTAATTCGATAATTAGGGCATTTTTCATGGATAAAAAGACAAGGATATATATATATATATACATAAAAATTGAGATGACAGTTTCTTGAAGAGTGAATTCGATTATAATTTATCCCTTTAAAATAAAACGGTAAAAAAAAATGTTAAATGAATTTCACGATTTTTTTCTATCGAGAAAGATCTATTAATAAATCCGTTATTCAATATGAACGATAAGTCATGACTTAAAGGAGTTGATCTAAGATAATATTCTATTATTTGTATATATGATTCTGTCAGCGTACGTAACTAGCTATGGGAATTAATTGGATTAATTAATATAATGTACATTGCTGTAGAATTATAATTCAAGAAGATTAAATATTAATGAACTATATATGTTTTTTTCTTGTAATAAATCTACGAGGGAAAACATCATTGTCTCCGTGCACGCTAAGTTTTTGGGGGACAAAAGTACATTTTTTAAATTAAAATTAAATCTACTCCCAATAAATAAACCTTGCTTAAGCGGCTGTCTAAAATGTTGTTTTTTAATTAAAAAATGATTTAACTTATACAAGTGATAATTATAAGATCGATTATATTATTTGATAGTGAATATTAAACTGTTAAACATTAGCATAGTTACAAAATGACTATGATGGAGATACATATGTTAAGATGAATGTTAGATTGTATTAGATTGGATAAGAGTAGAAATGACCACATTCGTTGTAAGGTGAGAGTGACGTACATTCAGGATAAAATGTGAGAAGGTTCCTTGAGATGGTTTGGACGTGTTCTGTATCGACCTATAAATACATTTTTTTGTATGTATGTTACTAAGTATGATAAGTGAAGGTGAGAACAATGTATATCTATAAAAAAGAATCACATAAAAGAAAGTGATTTCAAAAGACCTCCTAATATTTAGTATCAATACAAACTTAGCTAAAGATAAAACACAATGAAAAAAATATTCATATAGGTAATAAATAACTACTAGCTAAGAATAAATTTAAACTCATAAAATTTGTTCTCGTGTCTGAAATCGTTGCCTTAACTCTACGAAGGGGATTTTAATGCAAGAGATCTTGTTGTAATTATAAAAGATCTTGTTAATTATGGTACACAGAGCAATTAATTATGATGTATCATTTTATCACAATTTCGATTTTCAAATCAATCAAAGTGTTTCTATATAATGTTCTATTTCCCTATTTCTATTTTATCTTGGATCTCAAAACTTTGGGGACCAGATTCATAATTAATTTATACTAGATGCATACAAGAATTATAAAGACACTTGGGGTACAGGAACCTTCATTGATTACTAATTATTTTTTAATGGAGAGACATTGAACTATATATATATATATAATAACATTTATTTAACTCCTAATTGATAATATTCGTATATGACAAATCTCATGTCTGACCAAAATAGAAAAATGTTATAGTCATGCACTAACAGACATTGATGAATATGGATACTCTTTTGTGTATTATGGGAGAAAATAAATTATGTCTACTCCAATACAAACAAATTTAATCCCCAATATTTTAATGCTTACTTCTTAAAATGTACTAATTATTAATCCACTTCTTTAAGAATTAGATTCTGTATCTCATAGGAACTAGACAAATTTAATATTTTATTTTGTAGTAGTTCAAGTGTTCAAAATTCCTAACTATGTCCTTCGTATTTCGAAACAAACTTATAACACGTATTATCCGTTTTGGCTCAACAAGCTTCACAGATTTGTATCTTTGGCTAAGTTATTATCGAGTTCAAAAGTGTGTACCTTATAAATTTTCTATTACTATATCTTATAAAATTCACCTATTATAATAAGTATTTTTTCAGAAGCTTAACAATCTAAAAACTTATCAATCTCTCGTCGGCCCGCCTTCTATTAAATTCATAACTAGTCCACCAACATATGTTTTTGTATTAGGAAACAGACCATGATCAAACAGTTATACAGTAATCTTTCTTTTTTTGGTGTTATAAGTACTTGGTTTGTCAACTCATGACTCATAATTTGACTAAGTAAAGATATAATTAAAACAAGTTGATTAAGATTAGATTACTAATGAACAATAACAATGTATATATGATTGTAGATGAATCTTGATCTCATCTTTTCAATAGTTTTAGTTAAATAGTCACAAACAATAATAATGATTTATAGAGTAACAACACATGTTACTGTCTTAATTTGATTGGATGCTATATCATTAATCCCACAAGATAAACATAAAAAGACAGCTGATTGATAAGCAATATGACCAGCTAGCATGTTTTATTAGTAATTACTATTATTTTGTGTGGCTCTACGTGTGTGTGGTGGGTGGGTGGGAGGAGTTTATAAAATTTTGTAAATTTAGTCACTTTAAAATCAAATTCAAATTAACATACGTTATCGAATTTTGCAATATGAAATTTGGCAACAAACTTCCAACATTCTTTTGCCTGATAGTCAGGCAATTGAAGCTGTCTTGCTAAGACCAAACTTCAAACGTGTATATCTGAAGTTTCATATTTTCTAAGTTTGAAAATTGTTAATATAACTAATTTAAATTGTTACCGCATGAGTTTTATTAAGTATACTTACCTAACCCCCTTTTCACACAAAAAAGGTACTAAATGTCCTTTTACAAGATTTTTCATTTCATATATGTCTCAATCTAATTCCTAGACACAGCTATACTATTTCAACAAATCCAATTATCCCAGTTGGCAAAACACTACTCACTGCAGCCACAAGAAAAATCAAGGAAAAAGACAATGAGCACCCTAAAATATAAAAGACAATTCACTCAAAAGGACGTTAAGCAGTCCCAACTTAAGCTGTGGAGGGTTTGATTTTATTTTTGGAGTGACACAACATAATGCTTCATCGAAAATAAGATAAAATAATAATTAAAAAAAGGTAAGCCCTATTCCATTGAATTGGAGAATTTCAGAACATGTATAAGATAGTGCATTAATAGCAATGAAATAATTTGGATGATTAGAAAAGAAAATTAATGTTAATAACTGTTTGATGAGAAGAAGGAATGCCAAGTACGATCTTTCTTAAATTTATTATAATACAAAGTCGTACTAGTGAAACTTTATTTTTATTTCTATTAGAAAGAAGTATTGTATTTAAGTTGTCCTAGAATTGTAGGCTCACCTGATAACAACTAAAAAGAAAAGGTACAATTAACAGAATGATAAATTCGTCTTCATGCAAAGATTATTAATTATAGAATAGTTGTCTAAATTGACATTTCACCTAAATGTCATCATAAGGTACTATATTTCTGATTTAATTGACTTAGAATTTAATAGTATATAGTATATGATCTTAAGTACAAATGTTATGATTTCATAGACATACGGATAAATAAATAATAAATATATGTTGTTATAGGGTTCACATTTCCACAAAGGACCATACAATTGCACCCCACCATTTGTTTGCTAAATAATGAATCGTTGTCCACTATCCTTTCTTGAAATGTCATAGGAGCTACTATTGCAATGGTTATAAAGGTGTCGAATTTGAGTTTCGATTCTCGACAGTATTATTCATTTATATAAATTTTTACGGAATAAACATTCAAGTATAATTAAAATTTTGACATGAATATCGAACATTAAATAACAAATAAAAAGAATACCATAATATCATTTTCCTTTCAAGAAATAAAGGTGAGATATTTTAAAATAATATTTTAATTTTTGGTACTTATTGATCTAATTGATTCAGATTTTTTTAAAAAGTCATCAAAGCTTCTTTTTTTTTCCAAGACCTACAGGTGAAATTTCTTTTTGATAACTTTTTGGAATTTGATATTTTATTGATTAGATTAATTTAAATATTTATTGTATAGAGGTCTATTAATGAAGGAAACACCTTCTATCAAATTTTTTTAAAAAAACTTTAAGAATTTGAATTCGAAATTGTGGATTAAAAATGGAAAGATGTTCCACCATTATTAGAAATATATGTCTTTTTCACCACAAATTACTAGAAAATTTATGTTATCAAATGTGATTTTTTTATTCATTTTTCATAGAATAAGCTTACTAAGAGAGCATATGCTGATTAGAAAAAAAATTTTCCTAAATTTTTTTTCCACTAATTCAATCAAAATATTTATATAAATCGAACGAAAAACAAAGTGGGGACGTACCGGACTTTAGTGTTCTTAGTATTATCAGTCATATAATTGTTTTAATATTATTTTGTGATTGTGTGTCATATATATCCACACTAATTGATCTTATATAGTTTCCCATCATAAAAAATTTATTGTACCTCTCTTCCATTAAAGCTTCTCTTTTTCTTTTCAATACTTTTATCAGTCTTATTTTTTTCCTTTAGCCCCTCCACGTCTTTTCTCCTTTTAGCAAAGTATAATTCATTAGAAAAGAAAAGTTAAAGATGTTGGACCATTGTCAAAAATTATCTAGACAAATTTTCTTTTTTTTAGTTATTTTACTTCTCTCGAACATAATATGTACTAAAAATCTCTCATACTACAATTAAGACATTAAAATTAGTTGTGATATCAAAAGGGCCAAAAAAAAATTACAGTAGATTTTGGTCAAATTAGCTTAGTAATTTTAATCATTCAAGTGAGCTATTTATGCTAAGTCAATTTGGCGATGCGGGACGAATCGGAATCCGGGTTATGGTATCAAACTGCAAACTAACTTAGATCCCACAAAGGGTGTTGGTCATGAGCAATGTCGAAAATATAAGTTTATAGGTTAAATATGATTTTTGTGCTAGTAATAATTAAATTTTTTTAACACAATTTGAAGCAATTGAGAGAAATAACTTAGTGGTTAAAGTCATGCAAAATGTAGGTGCCCCCAACGCATCTGAAATGAAAGCCGGATTACGATGTCAAAGTGCAAGCTAATTAAGATCTCTCAAAACGTATTGATAGATCAAGACATCAAGTTATGAAAGTCAAATTTCGCTAAAAAAAGTGTATAACAACTCATTACCTACCGAATCAACTAATCTTGAAAGAAAAAAAAAGCCCTTAAGCGTGCAACCACTTACATGCACCCGATCGTCGAGGCAAGTGTCAGGCCCTGATGAGTAGGAGGGACCCCAAAAAAAACTATAGCAAATTCAAGATAAAATAGGAGAAACTTCAAGAAAACAACAAGAGATGGGAAAAAAGGGCTCATACTCACACTAGTCACTTTTAATGAAAGTCAAAATAAGTAGTACTAATTGGTAAGTGTGGTCCTTGCTATATTTAGAGGTCCCAATTAATGTCCTTTCATCTTCATGAGTTTCTGGAGATTTTTAACTTTATAATAATATATAGAAAGAAGACATATAATGGAAAAAAAAATTAGAAGAAAAAAGAACAGTGACATTGCACTGTTGTTGTCATCATAAAAGGTCAAATATCAACCACATGCTAAAAAGCTATACCTTTTTTTTCATTAATGTGGTACAATCAAAAGCTATGTCCTTTTTATCCAACTTGGGAACTTGTACCTTTACCGAACACATTAGAGTCCGATTAAATTTGAATTACGCCGAAAAGTCTACATCGGGGTTAAATCGCTTCTTAACAGAGATGACTTCGTATCTAGGGATACTCAAACTCGAGATCTTTAGTTAAGGATAAATGAGTACTTACGACTCCATCACAACCCTTGTTGGTACCTGTAGCTTTATCTTAATCAACATCAACTCTTAGCTATCTTAATAATGTTTATATAATTCTTGATTTGATAAAAACATTCTAAGAATTTTAAGGAATCTAATGAGACTCATCCATTATATGGAGAGTTTTTTAAGACATAATCATAGTTTTCTGATGGGGAAAATGAAGTCTCAACATTCAACAATTATGAAATGAAACATGTGAATGACTATGATTAAGTGCTTGTGGGCACTATTGTGCAACAAGTCACATATGTATGTTCAAAAACATGATGATATAATTAATGAAATGGAAAACATTTCATGTGTTGATAGTTTAAAATTGATCAAGAAAAAAATACTAGATAATTTTGTTCGTATGTTTAATTATTGGAAAGTAGAGTAACCTGATATCTGTACAAATGAAAGGTAATAAGTACTTGACAAATTAGTCGTCAAGGTATGTAGAGGCGGTATATTAATAGTTCTTAGGTTATGAGTTTTGGATAACAATCTTTTTGCTTTCTGAATTTTAGATTAATCTTTTATATATATTAAATGAATTTGTTAATACAAATATAGAGTTTGAAAAACTAATAGATTATACGGAACCCTTTGCTTTAAAGATGGCTTCTCCCTTGGCGTTTGCACATAAGTCAGCTCAAACACCATCGTTGTTAGAGATGGAGGGAGAGTGTCCTCAAACTCAATAACTTTGATTTAAACTCTATATTTATTTTAAAATTTTATTAAATATTTATAAATTTTATATTCAGATTCATAAACTTTAAATTTTAAGTTCGATCTGATAGTTATAAAATGAAAATAATTAAAGACTCTCAGAAACATATATTCACCTTCATAAAAGAAAGAAGTATACGTACTCTAGACTCAATAGAGTCAGAAATTGATTTGATTTATGGGTCACATTTCCAAATTTTGCAGAGTTAGAAATTTTTGTAAATAACTTTTGGGAGACCATTTTTTTGTGTACGAATTGAGTTGTTCTGACACTTTCATTTTAGAATCTTCCTTTAATATTTCCACTTCATTAATTTAACTGTCAAATACAACAAATATATTCAACGTAGTTTTATAAAAAGAGTTTGAACATGATAATGTTTGTGTTATTTTATCTTTATTTTATGAAAGTAGAAAGACTATTTACGATAAACACTTAACTCATGTTGTATTAAGATTGGATGTTGATCATATATCTTAAATAGTGTTGTGTGGTCCAATATAAACAAAAAAAGGAAAAAGTTAAAGAAAAAAAGAAGTTAAAATAAAGTAAGAAAGGTAACAAAAGTATTGTGGGGATCCATGCCTAATTATAGCGACAGTACTCAAAAGAAATCACAAGGGCATCCATCTTCATGCATGTGCTTTTTCTTCTTCTATCATATCGTGATATTCAGATCAGTTTACGCACAGTTTAATTAGTTTAGTAATAATTTATAATTTTTATTAACATACTATAACTAAACTATATTAATATCATAAAAAAAATATTATATTATTGATGTATATAATTAAATGTTACGATCCGAAGTACCTTTCGTATAAATCAAGAGAGTGTCTCAAAGTAAAAGGATGTTATACGCAATATCTTTTGAAGAGAATAACAAGAAATGAGACAAGAAGAATAAAAAAATTGTAATTTTGAGAGCTCCTATATTGCAAAAAATGAGTAGGAGGAGCTCGTGCGCTTTGTGCAAATGATTTCGAATTGCGCATGCTTTAAGAACCTCTTATGAAAGAACTAGACATATCGAATCGAGGAAAATATTTTTCAGAAAACGTTTTGCATTTTTTTCATATTCAGTTAGTCAACATATATTTTTATTAACAAAAAAAATTCTCTTAAAAATGGAAAAAATTACTTTCCTAGTGAAAATCAAGAAAACAAGTTCAACAACTGATATTTCATATTAATTGTGTCCTTCCCACCCTCCAACAGTAACAAAATACCTAGTACATTAATCTAACAAATGAGATTTGGAAAGAATAGGATGTACGCAGATCGTGATGAGATAATAATAATATACTTTACTTACGTACCAAACATAAAAAAAGAAAGAAAAAGAGAGTAAAACCCCTCTTATATTTCTTGGGCTAACAAACATAGGCCTGTATGTGATTTAAAAGCCCAACAAGTCAAAGTATTTCAGCCCACCAACTGGTGATCTCTCACTGATTATAGGCCTAAATGATGGTGAATTTTATATTTGTCTCACCGATTCAATTAAAATATCTATGAAAATAACCACTAAACATTAAATTTCGATGGAAAAATAGTGATTCTTTTAGTAACGTCTATTTTAGAATAATGTTTGTTGTTGGGCAGATAAGGTAAATATATATATATATATATATATATATATTATATTCTTCCATTGTAATATTGTTATACTTTATGCGGAGGCTTTCCACTAAGAAAATGGGAGAAAAAAGCCAAAGCTCGATTTGGTTGATACGTTGGAACAAAATGCCCTGCTCCTCTTATTGTCACCAATGTCAAGTTTTCATACTCCTCTACATATCCACCAACCTGCACATAAAGGCGTATGGAGAATTTTTCATAAGCAGTGTCAACATTTGAACAAGTGAACAAATGAATGAATCACTATAATGACGAGTGGTATCAAAAAAAGAAGAAGCAAAAGCCTATCTGATCGATCTCAAGTTGTATGACAACAAGGCTAACCAACCCTTCGGGGAAAGGAAACTATGACTAATTAGACCGTTTTAGCAACCAAATAACAATAAGAAGGTAAGATACAGGACACAAGCAGAGTAGTGCTAACTCTATATCCGCAACTATTTTAGCTCATTCTGAAGAACATCATATGTCGTTTCATTCGCTATCTAAGCTTTCACTGTCTATCCGACCCCTATCTTTAATCTCCGATCCCCATAAACACGATAATTAAAAATGAAAAAAATAATTTAAAAATAAATTATTTTTAATGATGAGTGTTTACCTCTCCTTGTAAGTACCAAGGGTACCAAGATGTCTTAACTGATAAATTCAACTTCTTTATAGCATATCTTGAATCTGTCACTGGCACTACAACATCCATGTCACCACTGCAAAAATATATTTTCATACCACATTATGTTATCTTGAATAATGCATGATAAACTACGGAATGAATGAAATTGTATACTCCTTCTGTCTCAATTTATACGGCACAATTCAAATTTCAAGAGTCAAACATTTCAATTTTGGCCGTGAATTCAAACATGACAGATTGAAATCTTTACATGTATGAAAAAAACATGGTCACAGAAAACTTGTTTGACTCTCGAAATCCGAAAGGTGCCACAGACTTATTTTCTATTAAATACTTACCTATACAGCCAAATCCTTAATCCAGTCTTCATCAACTGATGTAAAAGTGGCAAGACACTCAATGGTCTATCTTTCCAGTTGAGATTAAGTGTGTTACTGTCCTCAATAAAAAGAAAATTTATGATTAGTGTTACAATTATGCTTAGAAATGAATACTATAAGAAAAAATAAGTTCTTTTTTTCACTAAATCAAGAGCCTTATACTTGCAGCTTTCCCATGGATAAGGAAGATTTGTAACGTTCGCGTGCATTGCCTTCTGAACTTCTGGAATGTTAAAATAAGACTGAATATAATTCGGAAGGCATGGATCAACATCCAATATCTATTTATAAACAAGAAAAAAACACCGCGAAAAGTTAGTTTTATTCAACATTTCTCTAATATTTACAAGATATTGAGGACTAAAAATGATGTAACATTTGCTTACTGAGGTACTTGAGGGTGATCTATTGGTGCACAATGACGCGTAGACGTTGTAGATGAAGATATTTCCAATTTCTTCATCGATTTGGTCTAAATACGCGTTGCATTTCTTGGAGACAGACGATGGAGTAGAAAAATTACAGGTTGATATGATTTTGTTGTATAATTCCTCTGAAATTAGTGCATGAGACCAGTAATACTCTGTTGTTCCTTTCATATTGGCTTCAAAATCAACATAGGCATTGCCAATCTGACATGTGATTTCCATTAAACAATTAATCTGTTGCTAAATAGCTCATGGCAAATAGAGTTTTGTTGATAATTCATCGCGAAGATGTTCATCAGATGAGAAAACTTACAGCAATTCCTTTCAAGTTTATAGTACTAATAGTCTTGTTTGAGTTATTGTTGTGCTGAAGTATAAGCTGAGCAAGTTGAGGGACGTAGTGTCCCGCGTAGCTCTCTCCAATAAGGTAAAAGTCATTAGCTTTATATTCTGGAAAACGTTCGAGCCAATTGACTAGAAAGGTGTAAGAATCACGAGCTGTTGTTCTGTCTCCGCTAAAATTGAAGTCAGAACTTGTGTTTGTATATGAAAATCCAACGCCAGCAGGGGATTCGAGAAATATTATGTTGGCCTCTGATGAATGAAATGTTAAATTCATTAGTACCATTAGTTTGTGTTGTAAAGGCAATGACTTAAATTTGAACTTTCTTTGAGTGACTCACCAGAAATCCATGAAAATTGATTCCTTTGTAGAGTTCCATCCTTGTTAACTCTAAATGGACCAAGTTCACCAAATGCTCCTCCTCCAAGTGAGGAACAACCTGGCCCTGTTTGTAACAAAATGTTTTTTAGATGATCAACAACGATATACTCTGTATTATCTTACAAGTGAGATCTTGGGAGGATCGTGTGTATGCAGACCTTATCTTTACCTTGTGAGGGTAGAGACGTTGTTTCTGAAAGACTCTTGGTTGTTTTTAGATGATCGAGAACAAGAAAATAGCACAAGAGCATGTATGTTGTTTTAAGGGAAGACAAACTATTCTCTATGTATTCTTCAAAATAGAGCTCTGATACCACTCTAACGAAAACCAAAATATCGAGAAAATGTATCTAGAAGAGTTTGAGGATTTTAAATACACAATTATCAGGGTTGATCTTCGAAGGACATGATGGACAAAGTCTCTTCATTTCTCATTTATTAGCTAACCCAAAGATCATGGGATCAAACCACATTCACACAAAAAAAAATCCAACATAAGATACATTCTATTTTACTACTATATGAAATTACTAAATGGTACTCTATGTTACACTATTCATAACCTTGTCGTCAGCAAATCATCTCGTATTTAATTCTCACGATTCTAATGGAGCTCAACATGAAGTTTATAGGTATGAATGACTCCAAATATTACAAGGATGTTTTTAAAACAATAGTCAGAGTAAATTTGACCTTTTTACCTAAAGTATATATATATTGACACGCGGAATCCACCTAGTCCACATTGTATTTCCCTTAAAGTCAAGACAAGTACGAGACAATTTACTAACATCAAGGTGTATGAATGACTCCAAAGTATAACAAAGGTGAATTACAATACTTCAAAAAATAAAAAATGAAACTAACCTCCATTGAGCCATAAGACAAGAGGCTTAGAAGCAGAATGTGTAGGCGATTCGACGAAATAATAAAACAAAGTTCTTCCAGCACTTGAATCAACTGTAACATATCCTGAATACTGGTTAAAATCTACACCTTCAGGTTCACCAGGCAATTTTTCAATTTTATCACTCTCTTTGAGTGAATTTTGAATCCCAAAATGTACTGGTGAAGTCCTTTGTGATACAAATTTACTACTACTACTAGTAGTAGTTTTTTCTAAGTTTGTTTGAAATAATGACCAATTGGTTTTAGGCTTTTAGGTTTATAACAATGCACTAAATTAGATAAAGCTAATAAGGTTAGGAAAAAGAAGTAGAAATATGATGTTTTAACCATTTTTAATTTGTGTGAGAAATGATGATAACAAGTATGAATATTCATATTGACACATTTAAATAAATGACTAAGGTTTTTAAATTTTGTGTCCGGCCAATATTATTAAGGGAAAAGGGACAAATATACCCCGAACTATCGTAAATGATATGTATCCGTCATATTTTTGGGACATTGATGCCCCTGCCGTCCAAAAACCAAAGCACAGATACCCTTTATACTAACGGACATACACGTGTCATAATCTTATCCACTGACCCGCCATTTATTAAATATCGGATCGACGGATAAGATCACGCCACGTGTCCCTATTTAGTCTTCTGTTAGTATAAAGGGTATATGTGCTCTGGTTTTGGACGGCAGGGGCATCAATGTCCCAAAAAATATGACGGAGGGTATCTGCATACCATTTACGATAGTTCAGGGGTATATTTGTCATTTTTCCCTATTATTAATGATTGTTTTGTTCTTGTTTATTTGGAAATCCCTAAACAAAATGTTGCCGAATTCACTCACTAATTTGTTTTGTTTATATGAACCCTAGGTATTTGATGCAATGGACGGCTCAAGAATTTTCTAGTATTGAATTGTAATAGTTTAGTGATATCGTTTGTTCTGAACCAGATTTTAGTTGAATATTTCCTAGATATTACTCCCTTTGTTTCATATTAATTGTCCACGTTTCTAAAAATAGTTGTCCCAAATTATTTTTTCTTATCGTATTTTTTTATTTTTTTGTTTTTCCAAACGCAGGTATATTCCCTGTAGTCAAAGTTTGGATACAACTTTGTTGTTTTCTTGCAAGACATATTTATATTTTGGTTATTGATGTAGATGAGCAAAACGACTTTGTAATTTGTATGTTTGTTGTTGGGAAGGAGTTTGCCATCTTTATATTAGTCGATTTGGACTATCTTTTAACCATATTTTGAATTTAATTATGATTAATATGGTTTTTGTATAGCTTAAATACACAATATTTATTTTATCTCCAAAAAGTTGAAGATTATGTCTGAATCAACATTGAAAACAAAAAAGTTTAACCCTCGTGCTTTGAAGGAGGATGCTTCACTATATGATATAGTAGTACCCCTAATTATCATTTTTATATAATTTCAACTAATTACCAAATATAATATTCACAATAAGTGAGGTCGGAATTAGAGCAATTTGGAACTAAACAAATCTCTCACTCTCCCACCCCACCAACAACTAAAGTAACCCAATTCTAGCTCAAGGAGAATTTCAAACTACAAAGAATAAATTGGCATGGGGATGCAGATCAAAGAGATAATAAATTGTATTAACACACTACTGTTAATTTTATTAGAGCGTGCAGTACTAGCCATGATTTTTATTATTTTTAAATAAGAAATGGTGTAGGCCAGCTTTCTCGCACCTTGACTAGTTCCACGTTGCCGCCCACCAGCAACATGTATCGATTAACTTACACACACCTCGACTAATTCCACGGATACACAACTATAGGAATCAAATAACTCTGTCCACCAAAAATAGGACATGAAAAAAAAATCACCTAGTGTTTTTGGTCTCTGCTAGAATTTGAACTTGAGACCTCATTGTTCTCAAGCCAATTCATTTGCCACTGGGCCACATCCTTAGGCGTGGTACTCGCCATGATTTCATCGTTGCAAAGGCAAATTTTTCAATCTATGTAGCTTCAGATAAATGGGAGCAAACAACAATTGTTTACAACTTCAAAGCATTATGCAGGAAGTGAATATGTGGGTTGGTCAATTTTAATCCCAAATTATTTAGGATCTTAACCATAAAAAGAACTGAGACATCAATAAAAGAAGATCTTTGGATGAGTTGGGCCTCCCTCCATAGAGCTGTTTATGTTACTATGGTGCAAAACTATGAGCTGCCACCACATTCCATGCAGATAGTTCAAATGGAGCATGGGATTTCAGTAATAGAAGTAAACTAACACAAAAATCAACACATCATGCACTATAAGGAATATGGCTAATATTAGATAAATACATTTAGCCTTGATGTTTCTCTTTGAGGAAATTTGTGTTGGAGTATGAACGGGGAGGAGACCGGCTTTTGTCAATTCTGAAGACAATAGGCTTCAAGCCATGTAAATATTACAGAAAATATAAAGCGAAAATAAGGGGATATATCTACATATGGAACAATTACAGTGGAAAGATCCTATGCTAGGAAGTCAGCCTTACCTCACAAGAAATGTTGGATAGTCAAGTGGTTAACACCCTCCGCACGACAAAAACCGTCTCCTCATAAGCTGTGTTAATTAGATCCTACACTTCTACGCTTCTACACAGAAATGACACAAAGATCTCAAAATACTTCACAGCGTTGAAGCTGCAAGTATGAAAAGCTCTTAATCAGCTTTGTCATAGCAAAGATGCCAATGGAGTGGAACCAGAGTCCTCTTAGCCAAGCGTGTGAAGATGCAGCTATTACTGTAAGTAACATATATAAACTATATTAGAGAGACATGCACATCAATCATTTTAAACATGTCTGTCTTTATATGTTATGGCCTGTGATGAATAATATGAACTTGGGAAACCTTATTTACCAGAAAATACCAGGAGCCACACTGCACGAATCTTTAGACCTTTTGGACTTGCTCGTAAACTTCTAATGCTTCCAGAACGCTGCTTACCCACCTGCATCATGTGACTTCATAGCATCAAGTAGATCAAATTTAAGCGTAACTGACAAACACATAACGGAAAGTGGAAACCAATATATAGTCCCTGCCTCCTAGATATCTCACTTCATCCCTAAAAGAGTCAGCAGGAGAGGTAATACTCCATGGGTCAATGAGCATATCAGCATATGGTCTTTGCCCCAATTGAGAACCGGGTCCTATCACAAGTACTCATACTTAGCAGTTAGGAAAAAACCAAGAACCTGACACTTGAAAGCTGGTGCTTGACAAGAAAGATTATCCACCACATTCTGCATGATCATTCACCAAGCCACTCAACCCTAGCTCCTAAATGCTTGAGCTTTCTCAATGGAATAACTTACAGTACTAACATTTGGCTTAAATTTAGTCTGATTTTTATTTGATATAGTTGTAGAAGGATGAAACACAAATATTCAAATTAAACTTGTACTTGCTAAGTCATAACATCACCCAATTTACTCAGCATATAACCTTCTAGTCAGATGGGAGTTTCGATTGCCAAGACAAGGGGCATAAGAAAAAGAGGATAGATAGCAGCAGTGCCTTGCCCTTCATCAGACAAGAATGTGATAAAGAGATGCATGGAAAAAGAATTGAGAATGTATCGCTTGATCATTCTCCTGAGCAATTGAGTGTTTATACCGACATCTAGTCAAAATTAGGAAAGACATACCTACAAATAAATAATATTTGTGTAATTGATTCTATCTAATATACACAATATTCTCAAAGAGAGTCAAACAAGGAGAATAATAGTCTCTTTTAAAGTTACTTAATACAATGTTATCCTTCGCTAAAAGCTACTTACCAAAATATTACCTTACAAAATAGTAGCAGTAGTACTAGTAATTACCAACAACATACCGAGTGTACTCCCACAAGTGGGGTCTGGGAGGGTGGTGTGCACGCAGCCTTACCCCTACCTTGTGAAGGTAGAGAGACTGTTCCCAATAGACCCTTTACTCAAATAAAGCATATCAAAACCAATAAGGAAAGGAAACACCATAGTGAAGCAACCATATAGAAATAATGGAGAAAAGAAACGGTAGCAACAACAAACAGTACAATAACCGAAGCAAAAAAAACATGTAATGATAAAATCGAAGCATAAGAAGTAGTAATTACCGTTTCAATAAAGTACTATGGCATATTATGAGCCACTATTAAGACACAAGAAAAATGTGGTAATAGGTAAGAATAGACAAGGATGGGTGTCTTAGAACTTCTGTAGAGTTTTGAAGGTGAGCTTTTGAAAGAAGTGAGTCTCATTTAACATTGAGCTCCATATATTGAAAAGGTTGAACAAATAATATTGTGAATGGTTACAGGAAGGTTAAAATTTCTAAGAGATAACCCTATGCAGCAGAAAGCTAAGTCTTATGAATGGTATCTGGGATAATTCTCACTGGTTTATTGTATAATTTAAATAGAAAACTACACAGGCCTAGATAAGACTTTTAAAGAAAGAAAATATAAAGACAAGGACCAGAATGAAGTGAATGAAGTATAGTTTTCCATTTGATGCTATATACTCTTCTCACAGCCAACTCCTTCCATACGACAGTGAATAGTTACTTCACAGCAAAAGAGATCGTACCAACTACATGAGGCAAACATAGATGCTAAAATAGCAGTTTTGTATCGGAAGTAACACTGTTCTTCTTGCAGAACAGAGTCAAAGTATCTTATAATATTAGGGACAACCAGAAAGGAAGAAAAGTCGCAATCAGAAAAACAGAATAAGAGACTTAGATCAACAAGTTACCCTTCAAGACCAGGACTTGTTGGATAGTATATATTTCTGAACCCAAGTTTTTTAGCTGCAGAAGCTGTTGTCTCCCCAATACATGCAACAGCATTGTCCCACTGTCTCGATACAGTAAGATTAGCCCATACCCTGTCAAATAACCCAGCAGAAGGAAAAAGGAATGAGAAAGGAGAAAGGAGAAAGAGAATAAAGCCTCTAAAAATTAAGGTAGAAGGATGAAGATCATAAGGTTACAATTCTGTTCCCTGGCTCAGTGAACTATATCTGGAAACATCTGTCTAATATTTTCTAGCATGTTGGTGGAATTACAGTCATCAACTATAGAATTAGTGCACTTGCTTATGCCAATATTAGATATCAACGTGTCATCCGTCTATTTTTGCTATAATAATGAATAATTTGGAACATTGTACCTGAGGGCAGAAGGAGATGCTACAGCAACAACGGGAGCAGAGAGTGCTAGTTCAAGAAGATATTGATCAACGTGATTGACTGGTGCCTGCAAGAAAAGGAAAGGTTATACGCAGCAGGATGAAATCTAATTAGTTCTATCTCAAGAGAAGGATCCAAGATGTGGTGCTCTATCTGAACTTTGACCATATGTCAGGAAAAGATGACAAGTGACCCTCTTTTTCAGGGCAAGTGTGTATTACCAAATTTGGAAGCACACTGGTCTCGTGTGAGTAAAAATGAATTTTCTTCTCCAATTGGGCAATGGAGAAATATCATACCGTAGTGTAAGTGTTCAGGCGAGTAACCTCGAATCCCCGTCCAGAAAGTCCTTCCTCTGAAATAAAGGAGCCATATGTCAGGTTAAAACTACTCAAAATACTTCTGTATTCCGAGGAAAATTTGCATACTAAACATGAACTATCAAGGTGAGACAGTTGCAAAATATCAGATGAATGAGGCTCTTGTACAGATTATGGCCATGAGGAAAGGGAATGAGCTGTGATTTTTGTGGTTAATCTGTTTCTTTTGTTCTTCCTTTTTATTTTTTTTTCTGAATAACGGTTTACAATAGAAAAAAGGCACCTCCACAGAAACTATAGATCCCTACAGAACCAGAAAAATCAGAACGAGAATACATGGAAAAAGAGATTTCTGTATGAAATCAGATTGATGGGAGAATTAGGCGAGACAGAAACATAAAGAGATGGAGCAATATGCACACACCGATGTCAGTGCTGGCTTTTGCTGAAGCAGGATAGAGAACAGTGCACTTGTCATTCCCATTCTTCGGAAGCTCTAAAGCTAAAACCTTGCCAGTTGCTGAAAATGCAAATAGAATGAAATTTTCAGTCAGTCAGGCAAAAACATAACATCTGTCAATTTTTTACTGCGGAACAGTTTGCAAGGAAAAAAAGGTATTTAAATGAATGACAAATGCAAGTGTCATTCCTGATGCACATGTGTGTGCGTTATGCTATTTCTAAATGTCAAAAGAGCAAGTGGGAAGTTTACTCAATACCCTTCGATGGTGCAAATGCCACATCAAGATACTGCTTTGAAGACTGAACAGCTTCATCAAATATGCTGGCTGTACCAGATCCAACAACTCCTACTCTGACAGATGGGTTCCCAGCAGCTCTAAGTAATAAATTAGAATAAGTATGTGGGACCAGAGAGAACAAAAGTAAATATAGATCTTTTAGACAGCTTGAAGAATTTGAGGCTTCTTTGAACAAATAAACAGTAACGAAAAACATATATAGTAATACTTCATATTTTGGGGAACTAATTATTGTACCATCTTTAGTTCAATATTTCATTTGACAACATAAGTACACACATAACAGGAGACACTCTAATGACTCTCGCTTTTTGTTTATGCTGACAATCAATAGAGTCTTTTATACAAGTGTTCAATGCTTCATTTAGGAAAAAATATACAGTTGATGGATGGAAGGTTCAACCAGAACTGGGGTTGATGATAATATGTTATGATCCTATTGCAACGTACGGGACTTGAGTCTCACATTGGTTTAATGGGGAAGCTGATGTGGGACTTATATAGCTTTGAATTCTCCCACCTAAACAATTAGCTTTCGGGGTGTGGTTCTCCCTAGGTTGTATCAATGGTATCAGAGTCACTCACTGCCCTTCATGCCTTGGATGGTGATGCCAATATTGTAGTGTTGCCCCAGGGTTAGAAATGGTCTAGCGCGCACAGCCATCGAGGACGACGGACGCGGAGCGTGGTGGTTTGTTATGATTCTATAGCAAGGTATGAGACTTGAGTCCCACACCGATTTAATAGGGAGTTGATGTGGGACTTATATAGCTTTGGGTTCTCCCACCTCAATAACCAGCTTCTTGGGTGTGAATCTCCCTAAGTTGTATCGTAATGCTTAGCAGGTGCTATTTGTCACATAAACACATCAATTCAGTGGATAATCAAACTTAATATGCCAATAACCATATTATATAGGAAGTATTTGCACCTCAATACAATTGGTCTTTCTCAAACTTATGAAAGTCAAATGAAACATCTTCAACGAGTAGATAAGATTCTCAAACATTTTAAGAACATAATTTAAAAACCCGATTTGTCTACACAAGCAAGCAACAACGTTTTTAAACACTGCAATGACTTGTTTTACTGACAAGTCCAACACAAAATGACTAAATTTAACATCAGATCTTGTAAATTTCTCGGCATTTTTTTATATTTTTAAAGCCAACTTCACAGACATTTTCTCCAGACCAGCCATCCATAATATCAAATAAATCATTTTAGTCTTTGGTAAACTTACCAATGGCTATAGCCTATAGTCATAGTGATCCTCCTATTCAACTAACAAAGGAACTGTACTAAGGACTAATCAAGAAGATAGTTTAGTTATTTAAAATCATAAGGTGAAGAACTTCAGACAAGATTAACCCTCTTTACTGGTAAATTCAACCTAAACTTACTTCCAAGCATCAAGAAAAACCTTTCCCGCCTCTGGTGAAGTAATGATAATCCAGTCAAACGTAGCCTCTGTTATCACAAGAAGAAATGGGCAAAAACATTAGAGACAGCAGAGAACACGTTAATCTGTTAGTTTCACCAAATCTGGTGAGGACTTTCAAGGCTGTAGAACTGGTCAATCATAAAAAGTTTGCTGATATAAGTTATAATCGAAGACCACTAAATAGTAATTTACAACAGAAGGACAGAAGTGTGCAAATACTCAAACCAAGTTTCCCTGTTACTGTCTCTGCTTAATTGTAGCACGAACGTCCACTCTTGCTATCGACTACAATATGTAGATAGCAAGAAGGTACAGTTTCTGTATGTAGTCCTCTGTATAATGCTTTTAGATCCTAACTGTGTAAGTCTTCTGTTATGGTATATTCATCTACTTTTACTTGATATGCTGGCTGGTGCTGGCTTACACAATTTATCTACCTAATATCCGCAGTAAGTCATGGTGTTCTCATGTTATTCCAATTATTAACTCTTGTTTACTTTGTTATGAATCCATCAATTGCTTTAAATGTGAATTGTGAGATTTATCCAATTGTCTATGTTTTAACCTAGAGAGCAATAGCATAATGAATGATATTACATTCTAATGTTTATATTTGAATCTCAAAATATTTCTTTAACCAAAGATCTATTCATGGTTTGACGATTTAGAATTCAACTAGGAATACGATACCCATTAGATGGTTTAGAATATTAATCACATCATAGGCACTAGGTCCTTATTGGAAAGAATTTGTAAGGCCTGCAGCATATAAGAGAAATCAAAGAGCAACTTAAGGCCTGCAGCAGTTAAGAGAAATCAAAGAGCAACTCTCCTTTTTACTTGTCTTATAACACTGTTCATATTTTATTGATTTTTTTTCTTTCTATTAAGCCTAAATACATACTTTTACTGAATACAAATGTTACTCTTATATATCATCAAGCACAATTTATGTAGTAACTAATAGTGTAGGTCGTTGACTTTCAGGAAATAAAACCCACCTCAACTTTTAGAAACTTAAGCGTAACTGAAAAATTAGAACTGCATATACTCTTGAGTAGGTAAGGACTCATGCAACGCATATCGTGATTGCTGATGTATGCAAGCTTGTGTCCACACCACATTCTTTGAATTTCACAAGGAGGGAGTAATAATGGTGATATTAGTACTTGTCTCGGCAATCGCAATAGTAACAAAATAATGCATGGAAATGGAAATGAACTAAATAATTGCTATAGCCTTGGGTATTACAGAAATGACTGTTTGATTTATACTTATAATAGCAATAGGAAGTACTTGGCTTGTTTGCATACATATGCTATAGCAATATCTCAAAGCAATGGCCTCACTTTATTTGTGTCTGAATGCATGATATGCTATTGTTCAGAAAATGTCATCTCCATAGTCTATAATTCTCTTGAAGCCAACATAAAAAAGAAGACCACAAAGGTGGTATTGTATCCACCCCAAACAAACAAGAAGAAAATATATATTAGTGCTCATAAAAGTTCCAATTTTGCATATTCAATAAATGAATAACCATACACATACTTGAAAAAAATGTCATTTGACCTTGAAATCTTGGAAAATTGTATGTAAAAGAAAGGGCAACTATCTGTTTTGTTTAGAATTCTAGTATAGAGCACCAGTCTAACCTTTAAAACAAATTATCTGTAGATAAGATATTTTGTGACAAAGCAAATCAAAGGCATTAGAAGAAATCAGCTAGAATTCATACAATGAAGAGAAATGAATAATGCCATAGAAATAAATATACAGATGCTCAACAGTGAGTCTCAGGCAACCAAATATGAACCACGATTTCCAAACCAAAGCACAAATTGCAAGAACCTACCACTTAATAAAGAAGTGAGCCTGTCGAGATCAGGTAAGTGCATGTGCTGAATGAGAGGAAGCTCAAGAGAGTCAATCCCATGTCTGACCTGTAAGCATGAAAAAGAGGGAAAACATAATTATCGACACGTTTATCAAGTCTAGATCACCTTGACCTTTGGTGTTAGAAACTTGGTCCAATTAAAAAAGTTGTTTGTTCTCATTCATGGTGATTTCATATATATCTTGTACGCGTAACTTTCTTCTACTTCATTTATTTATTTCTCTCGATCTTATGGGGAGAACCACGTGATTCAGGAAAAGAATATGAAATTCCTGTCACGCATTTGCTTCTTTTCTCCCCTAGTAGAAAGCAAATAAAAATGTATTGCCAGCTAGATAGTGATTTTTATGAACATGTGTGCTTGCTTTGACATAAAACATTTACCAAAAAATAAGGCAGATTTTGGGAAACTTTTTGTTGAGGATAACACTTTCATGAACTTTTTGAGTATTAAAATGATAATAATGTGTAATTTTTTATTGGAAAATATCTGAAATTAAGAGTTGAGAAATGGAGAAATATTTTTCAGAAGATATCTCCTTCGTACCGAGCACACCATGTTAAAAATCCAGGATGCAAGAAATGAATCATAAATAGGCATGAACATGATTTAGTGCTCTTCACTACATCCTTATTTAAGACTTTGTTGAATCAAATCCACAAAATACAATCTTTTAAGCTATGCGTCCAAATTCATGCCTAATATCCTTCACAGTGCCCCTAAACCAAATGCTTCCTGATTTCAAGACTAATTAGCATTTCACTCTTCCCTTTCTCCCCCATATCCAGGGGAAAAGGTAGAGCGTTGGCTACAGGTTCTGCCAAACCCAGTAATTTGATTCAAACACAAAATTTGTCTTAAAAACTCATTATATATGTGTACATATTATTCCTTTAGAATCTAGAACACATAAACTTCAAATCCTGGTTCCTCCTCTATCATATCATTTTATCATCCTAGAAATGGAAGTGATCAGCAGCTACAAAGTTAAACTTACTTAAGCATTTGATCAAACATTTAATGTGCTACTTCCTTTATACCAATGTAGCTACAAAAAAAAAAACGCCAAAATTCTCTCTCTAATACATCACTCGCGAGCACTGAACCACCACGAAACAACCACAGAAACCCTAGACCTTCGAGATAATAACATACAAATCCAATCAAAACTCAAAATTGAAGAACCAGCAAATAACCAATTGAGTACCAGAGCATTGATGAGCTTTCCGTTCTTCCCGCGTTCTCTGGTTACAACAACTTTCGGCTCCTTCGTCGAACACGAAACGGTGACCGATGAAAGTGAAACGCACGCGCCGCCCCTGAATGAACGACGGACACAACTCCGCCGCTGCTGCGTGGCGGAAGACGACAACGTCGTCAACGGAGGAGGAGAGAAGGAGGAGAGAGAAGTCATTTTGTGGAACGTGTAACTGCCAGCTGTAAGCCTGTAACCGATTTTAAACCGTAACTTTTTTAATCATTAGTCATTAGTCGGTACATCCCCCAGTTAAGTAATCTCTAATCTCAAAATCTTTAGTTTAATTAAAGTATTATTATTAATTAATAATTAATTTTCATCAGAACAGATGTCAAAGCTGGAAGTATAAGAAATTGTGCTACTGACACGTGTCCTAATAGTGGGGCCCGTAATCTGCTGTGACCTACCGACCATTATACGCAATGATGGTGTTCTTACTTTACGGTAGTGATCAGGTGTTCTACGGAGATAGCAGGATCTTAATCCAAACCGTTAATTTGAACGAAGCGACAATCAGACGGTAAATCAACGGTTGTGATAAGTTATGTGGCTTTGGTAGGAACAGGATCTTAAGTGTGTGTCCCATATTTAAATAATTACTGTAAATTGTAATTAAATTTGATTCCTTTTTGGGTGTATTACCAATAATGTGGGGGAACTAATTAATTAACAAAGTGTGTTTTTCTTAATAAAGTGATTCTAGTATCATCTTTTCCTCTTTTAGTGAGGCAAAAGTCATGTTTGGAATTGTTTAATCTTTGCTCATCATAATCACACCCAATTTGGTTAGTATTTTTTTCTTTAACGAAAAGTTTCGATATGTATGTTCAAACTTAACAAAATTACATATTTAGCTCTCTAAGTTTGGAATGTAGCTACAAAAATTTTGAACTCGGCATTGATAAATCATTTAAATTTTGAATTCATCACTATCATAACAGTGGGAAGTTTGAGATGGGGCAGATGTAATATATACTATTGTTATCTAACCAACAATAGAATAACAAGCTTGTTATAGTCGGTTCAAAGGGAATATTTTTTCGATTCGAATTTAAATTTAATCGAGTTTCAATGTGATAACTAAACACTTGAATTATTTAGCCTTGTTGTAGTTGGTTTTAAGGAAAGATACTTCCAGTGACAGATTCAAATTTAATTAAGCCTCGATATGTTAAAAAATTAAAATATTAAGGTCATCGTCATCACATGGTGGATGAGCACACTTGGAATTCCTTCTTGGTGCAGATAATCAAATTCAAGGCCAACACACCCACATTGTGGTGATTAATACAGCGTTTGCGTCTGCTAAAATATTGGGGAATTGATTTATAAATGATCGGTGTGGTATTGCTAACTAATTTATTTTCCTCTTTTGTCCCATAATAATAAAAGTTTTATTTCATATTGGATGAAGCTCATCGCATTACACCGTATTTCTTTCGGCTTTTTATTTCGTACCCATTTATGAGGTTTGACTAGTTTGGATTCATATTGGAAAGTAGTAAAATCCTTCTTACGAAAGGCGACTTCATTTTTAGGAAAATTCGAAAGCTCTAGTTAATTAAGGATGAAAGACTCTTTACTACTCTATACAAGTTTTAATTAATAGTCCATCCTCGTGATAACCTTTTTATTTCTTTTACTTTGCGCAAACTCATAATTGTGTCATTAATATTGAAAACATTTAGCATTTTATCATCATAAAATGACTTTTCATTAATTCTAATGATATTATATTTGAATGTTAGTTTAAAAACCTTAATACGATCAATTAGGATTGTCAATCGTAATAGAATGGATATGATTATTTCACTTTAAATTAAAGATTTTTAATTCAGACTTTCGATATGAAAAATATTATATTATAAAAAAGTATTTTCTTTTTATATGAACTTTACTCGACACAAATTCAAATTAATTAGCAGACCTAATGCAGATATCAAATAATAGATCGAAGATAAAATTAAAAAAATGAACACGTACCAACTTTACAAAACCTCCCCATGCCCATCTATCTTTCTTGTTAGTTAAGCTATTCCCAAGTCCTATTTCTCTATGTTTCTCTTATATTCATTTGCTCTATTATGTGTCTATCTTTCTTGTTAGCTCAACTATTCCCAAGTCTTTTTTCGTTATGTTTTTGTTATATTCATTCGCTTTATTATGTGTCCATCTATTGCGAGCTTGTTATTTTCGGTTCCAAGGATATTCAAATTTAATCAGCCCAGATTTAAAAAAATTAGCCCACCCATGGTGGATTTGAGTGTGCCCACCATGAATTCTTGATAATAACCAATTTTTTGAAATGCCAGTAAAAAAAAATTTGTGGTTACTGCTGGTGCGTTGCCTCGGTTAAAATATTGGGAAATTAATATATAGTTTATCGATGTGGTATTTCTTTGAGTATTATTTACTTTTACTTAAACTCTCGGTATATTATTTTTTTTAAGAAAAAAATCTTGAGTAAACACTCTCTATTGATTTAATTCAATTCCCTCTTTCTGCAATAAAATGTTTTTTTCGTTGTATTGCGCCAATTCCTTCATCTACATGGTATTTTTCGGCTTCTCATTTTAAGACTCAATTAATTCGAATTCGCATCAGAACGAAAAGCTTCGATTTAAAAAAAAAAACAAAAGAACAAACAGTTTCTTCACAATAAGCATCACTATTCTATCTAACCCTATTTATGGGGCAAGAAGAAGCCACTATTGCTACTCTAAGCTTTTTATAAGATGTATGCACAAGTTGTGAGAGAGAAAGAGAAGATAAGGGGTTTGTTGTTATTTGTAATTTAGTATTGTGGGTCGGGTTTGGGTTAGAGTTAAAATAGATAATTAGGTAATTTCAATTGAAATTAGGTTAATTTAAGTTGATTTTGGACTTTCCATCCAGTTGAGGGGCACAAATGATGAAATTAGTAATGGCAGGGGTAAGAATAACTTCGTTTTAACGGTAAGGACATAGTCAACCAATAAAACAAAGTTGATGGGTATTTTTGACCCTTTTCCCTATTGATTTAATTTAGTTCCCTCTTTCTATGATAATAATAGGGTTTTCTTTCATTTTTTTTGTCTTTTATTCGTTTAGAAGCTCGACTATATAGTTCGAATTCGTATCAAAAAGTTTTATTTACACCTTGTTTGGATGGTTGTTACCCGTTGTATTGTACTATATTACAATGTAGTTGCTCGGATTGTTACTTAAATTCTATTGTATCGTATCGTTTAAATTCATCGTTAGGTAATGATGAAAAGACTCATTTTATGGAACGACCGATTTGGTGTGATCGCGTCGTTACCTTAATAGTTTCTTCTCATTTTATCTTTACTTATTATATAATAATTGTATTTCATTTTTTACCCTACCTTTTCATAGTATCTCTACCCCGAACGCTACTTTTCGTGTACGTTTATCATTCAAATTATAGATGTGTGACATTATGTAACGATGGGGAACGATACAACCTATCCAAACGTTGTATTTATTAAAACAATACAGTGCGATAAAATACATTATGAAGCAACACGTAACAACCATCCAAACAATGAGTTAGGGTAGAAGGTTCTCTAGTAAAGCGGCTTCATTTTCAGAAAAAACTGAAAATTTTAATTAATTAAGAATGGAGAAGTCTTACCAGTTACCACTCCACACGAGATCTTGATCGATGATTCATTTCCGTGGTATACTAGAGGTTATTCTCTAAAATTTGTTATGAGTTCATTCTTTTTTGTTTCTATTTAGTCCTATCATCCTTCTGAGGGGTTGTGAGAGGGATGCCAAATTTGTTTGGAAATGGGCTGAATTTGTTGTGGGTTAAGATAAATAGAGGGTCAGGCATGGGTTTTAATTTGGGAATGGGTTGTTTTTAAGAAATTTAGGTCACTTTGGGGTTTCTGTCCAACAAGGGGTATTGGGTGACAAGTTTGCATACAGAGGAGGTATGAATAGTCACATAATATAACGGAGCATAAACCTCACTATTCAACGAAAGTTGAGGGGTATTTTTGACCCTTAACCCGTAAAACATCACATCTAAATTCTATATTCACCACCAGCAAAATCATCCAAATCCTAAATTACTGAACCAACTTCGCTTCTTGGAGTTGGTGATAGACCACACTGTCATTACTGGTTTCATCTGCCAAAAACTTGAGCAAGGGGCTCAACCCCGAGCCTACGTGCAATGAAAGAGATGAAGTAGGGTTCCACACATCTCAAATGCACTCTTACCACTAGACCAAAGCCCGAGAGCCCCAGCTCAAACAGAAGAATTCATGAAACAAAAACCAAGTTTCAGAAAAAATGGCTACCCAAGTAGAAGATAGTCCGTGAAAGTTGCAGATAACGTTGCACCTCTGTGCATTGGATCAAAGGTATTTTGGGGCAGCCATTACAAATGACAAAAAAAACAGATGAAAAGAATTGATTTGCATCCAGAAAATCTGAATATTTTGGAAGCACCATTTTGCTTTCTGAAGTACATAACATGTACCACAGTGGATGATTATGATTTATTCCATCCAAGAAGTTTCATGTCTAAAGTCCAAACTTCTAAATAAATGTTTAATAATCCCTAGGAGACTAACACATCCAGTCAAAATTCAGTTCCACTCCTCATTTGGAGGGATTTGATTAAATTCTACATTCCAAGCTTGAAACAAATAAATTAAGCACATTCACTATTCAAGCAGAGGAACTCGGCGCCAGACTTTCAGCTTACTTGTTGCTGGTGAGTACCATACACTGGATAAGCCCCATAGGCAGCAGCATACATCCCTGGATCATGTGGTGGTGGGAATGCATACCCATAACCATCATAGAAATGTCCTCCATAGTATGGCCCAGTCCACTGGTTCCCAAAATCAGATCGTGACTGCAATATTCCACAGGAAGAGATTGAGTAATACAAGCATAGATAGTCGATAGAGAGAGACATGTTGAAGAATATGGCATATAACAGCTTATCAATACCGTCCCAACCACCAATAGTTATTTCACAACCATGGCTTCTCGATATAAATTGCTTATATATGTGAGTGTCATTTCACTCTTGTGTCAATTGATGAAGCTCTTTTTCTTTTGGTATTAATAGATACTCCCACTTCTACCAACAAGCATAACTTAAGAGTTTCTATAATCAAGCACATGTTGAACACAAGAAAACCTATTGAGACATGTCAAATTGTCGATCAGGTTGCCCCTCCCAGCAAACTTGATTAGATATCGCGGCACAACACAGGCTCCTCCTTACAATTCTTTCAGACACAGATGCTAGCCAGTGGTCATAACTGTTCTAAGCAATACTCCCACCTATTTGGGAGATTCATTTTTTCTCCAAAAGCATAAGTCTTCAAAGAAGCAACAGAAAGGAGACAGGAAATTGATGCAATGCAAGCACAAAAAGAGAACATGTAAAGAACCAGGTGTCTAACTAATTGGAGCAAGTTAAAATTTGTCACAGAGAACATATCAATAGGCTATTACCATCTCAGAAAAAGGGGGGGAGCAGATATTTTGATCACCTTACAGCATAAAATCAGGAGTATGTTATTGTAACACACTAACGCTTCCTTGATAGCTTATGCAGCTTGAAAATAGATATTCCCACTTGTACCGACAAGCATAACTAGGAGTTTCCATAAGTCAAGCAAATGTTGGAGAATAGAATAACTATGAGACACGGCAGATGCTATCCACTAGATTTATGACTTGTCCTAAGAATTCACTGGCCTGTTTGGAAATTCTTTTTTGTTTTCAAAGACAGAAACTTCAAAGAAGCAACAGCAGAGAGACAAAGGCATGATGGGAGAAAGAAAGAGATAACACCTGTTTATTTGCTGGGTTTCGTCCCCAAGAAAGGCGCACTGTTTGCTTGCCAATAGCAGTTCCGTTCAACTTCTGTAAGGCTTCCTCTGCATCATTCCTGCCAGACAAATTATATAGATTTGTTACTGAACATTTACCGTCTAATAAGATACCTAATGACTTGAAAAATCACAATTGTCAAGCTACCTGTTTGCGAATTGCACAAACCCACACCCTTTCCCAACTGGAATTTTTACAGAAACTATTTCACCATACTGTGCAAAAGGCTGTCTAAGATCTTCATCACTGACATTGGGGTCAAGACCTCCAACAAAAATCTATGATGATATCGATTAGCCAAGGGCACTCAAAAATTAGAAAAAGAGTAAGAGAAAAGAATAGAGTAGTTAACAAACTGTGGTATTTGTAGAATCTACATCAGGTTGTGATCCTTGAGCTGGTCCACCATTGGAGTATCCACCTACCAAATGCAGTTCAGAAGCAAGTATTTAAAAATATAAAACAGTCAACTCGACTACCACAACATCCACAGTAATGCTTTGAAATTAATGGACCATCATTTTGATGTTTGCACTATAAATACTGTTAAACCACAAAAGAAAAACAACTAACTACCTGCAACTTATGGGGAACTGCAAATGAAGTGAAATTGGAAACAAAACCTAATGGTTAAAAAGGAAAGGAACACATTAATTTACTTTACGGATTCAGACAATTTAATGATCTATCAAGTTACCACAAATCTCATTCATGCTCACACTTTTAGGTGCCTAATCACAACCTGATACATACCTGTTGCAACTAAAAAACTCATGTTTGACGTGAAAATATCAGCTAAAATAAACAGTTACAAGCAAAGATGACAGTTACAAACACAACCTCAAGAAGGCAGCTACATAACAACCAGGTAATTGGATATATCCATTTCTCACTAGTTAGAGGAAAGGGGTTCATTCTCTTTTCCCTCCTCTTCTTCAGGAATTAAATTTTGTTAGCTAAACCATGTAGAATGTAAGAAAACATGCATGCTTCAAAGTTGACTTGAAGAATGAAATTGTTGCTTTTAAGTCCAAGTCGTCATTTCAAAGAATATACAAATATCAAAAGCAAGGCATGAAGATATTAAAGGCCATAAAGTAAGGCAAGTAGTCAGAGAAACATGCGTACACAATATGAAAAATGAAAATCCTAACTAGGAAAAACAAAATTCTAACACCCTGTAACAAGAGGAAACAGGAGTAACGGGAGTAGCATGATACTGCATGTTAAACAGCAAGTCCACAAGTGATAAGTTTTCCTCTACAAGAACGCTAATACTACAGGGTGGGGGTGTTTGCACATGTGTCTCAATAGCAGAAATGACAGTGGCACCAAAATGTGACACTCTTTTGAAGTTACTAAATTAGAAAAAGAACAAAGAACTATTTCTTTTTACTATATATGCTCAGAAATGATTTTGCAATTAGATCCATTTCTTCCAGTCTCTGTCACTTTTCACCAACTTTGCAGCATTCATGAAAGGAAAATCTGTAAGAATAAAGTTCCTTATCCTCATTTTTTAATGGAAAAGACTGTAAGGTGTAACTACTAACAAGGCAACTCGTTTTTCTTTCCTTCCAAAGGGGTCTGATTGCTTTCTTGTGCAGAAATAAAAAAACTTGAGAGAGATATCAACAATTAATGCCAGCAAAAATATCTAAATTACAACGCTCATTACCTTGAGAAGAATATTGCTGTGGGTATCCTGATGATTTCCGTGGTGTGGCAGCACCAATTCGCATAGGCCTGCTTGAACAATACACACCATTCATTTCATTCATAGCTGAAGACCTCTCATTATCATCTCCAAACCTTACAAAACCATATCCCTTAGAACGACCAGTGTTGGCATCGATTACAACTTTAGCAGCTTTAACAGAGGGATATTTCTGGAAAAATGTTTCATGCAGTAAGGTATCAGTGACATCTGCAGCTAAATCTCCTACAAAGATGGAAAGATCGGAACCGTTGTTTGCTCGCTTGTCGCCCATACTGAATGTAGCCCAATTCAGACGGAAAGGTTGTTCCGCATTAGGCATTGTCATGCAAGAATATGTCTGCAGAACTTTCTCGGCAGATGCATGTGTGAAGAATTCCACAAAACCATACCCTTCAGAGAAACCAGTCTGTTTATTGCGGATTACCTTGATGGAGGCAACCTGCACAAACAAGAGCCATATAAGCTGACAAGAAAATCATGTGGTCAAAGACTTCACTTCACTTTTTCCCCATATGGAGAAATCAATTTCGGGTGGGCAACAGGTCAATATTTAACCTCCAAGCACATTCAAGAATTTCAAATGGCTTGAATCATCATGCAAGAGTTTCTCATTCTGCTTCCAATGTAAATAAATGTTGAATAGCTACCAGAAGTCTATATGATGTCACTAATTACTTAGTATTTTCTTGTCATTCAATTTGAACACTAGAGAGCCTCAATGTTCACCAACTTGGGTGTGTCATGACATATCATGCTCATTGACATGGGCAAAACAATTCATGTGTACTGTGCTGTTAGTACAGAGTAGTGTTGTGTGCCAAAAGAATGCCAAGGGAGGTGCTTTCTCAGAAGGTTCTCAATAACATCACAGTTACATAATATTAGCCATTTTAATGGTTGTCATCAAAACTCTGCTGAACATCAGAAAGGCAACAATGAAGAGAAAACAGATGTTCTAAGAAAAACTTGTTCTTTTATTTATCTCCTCATTATACTTGCCTACTGGTAAGAGATCAACATCTGAACTTGTAAATTCAATATTAAGATTATTATACTCCAGCAAGACCCAAACAATCCCACAGACTATCAAAGAAGTTACTATATATCAGAGACGTTACAAGTAGATTACATGATGAATCCATGTTAACCAAAACGTCAAGATTATACCTTTATAGTAACTCTCAAAGCATGTTACGACATTCAAGGTGGAAAATCTAAGGCTGACATGAGCTTTACACATCTTAAAATTTGGCTTCAGTAGCAAAAGTTTCAATCTTTGAACATGTTTTTTAATAAAAATTCCAAAGCTACTCCCCTCCAGACATAGAGAAGCTGCCAATTTTGAGCTCTTCATTAATTAGCAATAACATGCTAAAATCAGAATTACTAGTTAAACTAGTAAAATTATTGTCTTGCCCTATTTCACAATGGAAATAATAACTTACCATTTACAAACTATTTTTCTCTAGAAAACATGCAATGAAGACTATATAAAGCTTTGAACAATCTTCAATTTATTCCCTAATTAAAGCATTGCCTAATCATACAAACTATCTACTCCAAATTATCAACATTCCATTTTAGGCCTGTCACTAAAAGTACAAAAAGATATTTATGGAAAAAAATATAAAAACTTTACTTGTGACGGCGGCTAATTAGTAGCTACCTACCATCATTCTACACCATCCATATAAGCAAATAAATCCAGATTTTACTATAATTAATCACATGAAAATATTTATGGAAAAACATAAATCACGTGTTTAAAAAAACAGAGCACCAAATATATATATATATATGCATGAAATTAATTTAGTCGAGATGAGCGTAAACTGGTTCAGACTTATACCTCATTAGTGGTAGCAAAGCAGCTACGTAGATAATCCTCATCCATCCAATTATGAAGGTCACCCACCCAGATCGTTCGATTCTCATTATTATTAGATCCTCCACCTCCACCTTGTTGATGCGGTGACGGTGAGTGCGGCGGGTGGTGGATAAGATGGTGATGGTGTTGTGGATGAAACGGCATGTAATGAGGTGGATAATGTGGGGCCGGCATCATTGGATGCTGCATTACCATCGCCGCCGCCGGGTACTGCATCGCCACCCACGGCTGCTGCTGCGCCCCTGCCGGCGCCGCCGCCACGGGTACAACCGCCGCAGCACTCACTCCTTGTTGCGCCGTCGGAGACGTCGCTCCCTGTGACGAAGGCGGCGGCGGCTGCTTATTGTCTTGAGATTCAGTACCATTGTTCCTCTGCATCTTTACCTCAAACCCTAGAGTAGAATCTCACACAAAAAAAAACTTTAATTTATACTTGCTATAAATAAATATAAATAATAATAATTAAAAAAAGGAAAAATATATAGAGATAGATATGGTTGTAAGTATAGGTGAATCTGATTGCAAAAAGAAGATTTATGAGGAGGATGACGGATTCAGTGAAGCCCTGTATCAAATATCAGCCGTTGGTGCTCTATTAATATCAACCGTTGATTTTGAAGAATGTTTTTCGATATATACGGATTAATAAATTTTACCTAATTCGTATAAATTTGGTCGGCTACCGTTTTTAGAGTAACTTTTTTTATTTGTCTTTTTGTACCTTTTAGTTTTATTTTTTTTACGTACTCTATGTTGATGGGTTTTTACAGTGATAGACGTATGACAGAAAAGTATTGTGTGCTATTAATTGTACTAGCAATAACAGAATTGTCTCAGCCCCAAAAAAACAAACAGAGCAGAGTTGTTGGATTTGGTAAAAACAAAATTTGGATTTACGTCATAAACAGTTTTTTATAAAGGTGATTTTGTATCAAAAAAATTCAAACTCAAAATCTCTGATTAAGGACCGTATCTAGGTAATTCTTTAACAATTTATCCTTCTGATTTTACACCATTGTTTGCAATTTGTCTTAGGCATGTTTAATTTTTATTTGAAACAAATTTTAAAAAGTAAATGACATTTTTAAATTCTATTGTCTTAAACTAAAGGTAGTGTACCAAAATATTTATTTCATATTATAACCTTAAAAAATAATTATGTGAAAAAATTAAAAATTAAAAACAATATATATTAGATATTTTTTAGTAAAAGAATTTAAAAAGAAAGTACGATTAAAAAAATTTGAAACGGAAGGAAGAGAGTATTATTCTTTGTCTAAAACATACCCATTCTACAGTCTACTAATGATTTTTCGGTGAATAAATTAATTTGATTTGGTTGATACAGTTAAAAACATATAAGACTTAAAAGAGTATATTTGAAGCCTTTTTAATTATTCAAGAGTACTAGGTTTTATATTTTTAATTATTCAAAAGCATATTTAAAATAATTGCATAGGGTATTTATAATAAAATTTATTAAAAATACTTTATAATCGTAATATTCGATCCATCTAGTGTTTATCATAAAGTTACTGTGTACTAACCATAGTAGAACTTCGAGCTAGTGGAGGAGCCAACAAAAATGAGCACGATGTAATAAATTGATCATTGAATTTCAGGCCATGTCTTGTGCAATCATTAATTGTTATCGTTTCCAATATTGTTAGATAGATATGCAGTTAAAATCTTTTTTTTTGTTTGCGATAAATTTTGTATAAAAAATGAAGTTGTAATTACAAAATAAATATAAAATAATATTTTACTAATGAATAAAGTATATCCTTCTCCACTTTAATAGTAGTAACACTTCAAAAGAAGTAGTTTTTAGGTTTTTATTTCCAAGTCATTTAAAATTACGTAAATAGAAAAATAGTTAAAAAGAATCAATGCTAACAAGATTTTTTCCTAAAAATTATATCTTGTGTAAACAATGCTTAACAAGATCAGTAACAAAAGTCTAGGATTTTTTTTTCCTTTTAAGAGAGTGGTATGGCAATTTCCAATTTAGAGTTCTAAAATTAGCATATCCAAAAATTTATATATAAAATTTAATTAGACGTTGTCTTTCCAAACTAAGATTTCAAATTAATTTGCAAAATCGTTATTAATTTTCTAAATCATCCAATTTGCTTTATATATTCATTGAAGTTTAGATAATTAAAACGAAAACTTAAATACATGCGGAACAAATTACACTTCACAAACCAATAAAGTTCAATACAAACTTTATATTACACGGTTTACATAATGATAGATTTAAATCACAATATAGATATGTGACCTATTTTATATATCAACATGTTAAACTAGGTCACAAAAAGGGAAATAATACTAGTACTATTACCAAGGAGTGTGTAGTGAAACGGAAAAACATATCTTAGTAGAAAGTGTTTCTCCCTTTAGGACCCTATACGATTCAAGACTAGTAAATTTCGAATAAATATATACTACATATTATATCCAACTTCCTAATCCAATAAATTTAAAGTACAATAACAGGCATAATCAATCAATTCATGGCCCGAGGCTTATATATTATTTCACGGGGGATAAACTAAGAATTTGAACTTTAGGGGTTCCGATTTTTTACTATAACAACCTTAAGTGCTAATGAAGAAATTTGGAACTTAATATTCATGCATATTTAAATGATACGTATATAAGGTTTGGATCAAAGCTGCTATGTCCGACCCTGCATTCCATCATGGGGGTCCACCCGCGTGACCAACACCAGGGCTATGGCCAGGACCTCCTTCTTCTGAAATATTAATATTGCCATGCATATTGTCATGATCATCATGATGACCAATATTGTTGAAGTAGTTATTCTTCACTACTTTTCTATGGCTATTTTCTCCATGATGACTATATATTGTGTTATTGTTCTTTTCTTTTTTCAAAAGTACCCTTCCCTCACTCAACAAAATCCCATAAGAGAAGAAGATTAATGCTAGGAAAAAAGCACAAGTGTACATAATTTTTGGTTGAGCCATTTCTAATTAAGGAAAACCAAAGAGTAGTGATAATTCTCTCTTTGTACTTGGGTTGGTGGTATGTATGAATATTCTTGAAGGTGATACTTGAGGTATATATATAGAGGCAAGATGCTATAGTTTAAGAGCCAAAAGAGCTTTTGGAAAGTATTAAAAAGACAATTTATGAATAGAAGGGGGCAAATTAATGGCTTGAGTGATGAGTCCACATTTAATGTTGAAATTGCACAAATTACCCTTAAAAATGGGAATCTTAGTAGCTTGGTTACCTAAATTCCCACCTTGTTGGTTAGGGTTCGATTCTCCACATTGTAATCCCCTCCCTGTTTCCCTTCTCCGCAAAAAAAAAAAAAACCTTAAAATGAGTTGGTTTAATTCACTTGATCAAAATGAGTCAAATTAATAATTGGTTTAATTCACTTGATCAAAATGAGTCAAATTGATAAATAGATTTGTTACGAACCTAACATGTCATATACTCGCTTTTCTTGGCAAATTGAGGGTACACATATAAAGATTTATTATTTATAATCTAAAAAGATGCCTTCAGAAAATAAAATTTTGTTTTTAATTAAAGGCGAAAGGATGTCGACTAGCTCCACCATTGGTTATCCCATCTACTAATTTTACATGTGCAAAGCTACCTTATTTGATCCAATGCATGCACACCGTCCAACTTGAGCCAATAATAACCCCCACCCCACCCCTTCTCAAATAAACACACTTATTAAAGAGAAACAATGTTGTGCATATATGTTGATCATTTTAAACAAGTTTTCTATAATTAGTAACTATGTTCAATAATTGAGATCATATTGCTTGTTTTAAAGAAACTTTCAATAATGCCAAAGTTGTGGGAGTGAACAATATTTAGGCATTTGGCACTATCGAACAATTAATCAAATAGTCGTCTTTCCAATCGTTCAAATTAAAAAATAGTTAATAAAAGTATAATATATGTAATTTATGTATTTGAATATAAATAGTAAATATCATAGACTATTTATATAGAGATTCGAATTTTGATGTGTTTTGAGCAAGTTTTAGACGGTACGTGAGAGTGGGGTTTACTTATACAAGAAACCACCCACTAACTATTTTTGATAGAGACATTTCTGGTACAACTCCAATATATGAAATTTTGCCTGCATAAATAGTACGTCCACCATACTTTGTAGTATAAATTTCCATGTGCATGCTCATATAGTCAACTTTTGGTTCATGCACCCCATGAGTCAAAGAGTCCTTTAATTAAAATGTGTTCTTTCTTTTTATATTGTGATAAATTGTCCGTAACTCATTAGGTAGAAATCTTGTAAGAGTGGTTGAATTGGTGCAGGTGATATCTCATAAGGGAGGTTAGAGATCGATTTCCTTGTTAACTTCTTCTCAATCATATTCGTAGCATCGTATTTTGTGTGATTTATGAGCTATACACAGGAGCGGATTTATTCGCGCACCAAATGATAGTGACAATCGGTTTTCCATGTTACATGCAATTACATTATTCTAAATGGCCTAATTATAATCATTTCCTTGAATTTACACTTTCATTACATAATATTTAAACTCAGAAAAATTATCTATATCTAATCTAGATTATTGTGTAACACCAAAAATTAATTATTATCGACTTTAAAAAATAGATTTTGATTCCACTATTAAAGCACTATAAACAAATTTAAGTGGGAGCATCGAGTTGTACTTGCCTATAGTGGAATAAATTCATAGTGGCTACTAGGAGATCACAAAGAGGTCATATATTTTCCCAAAGATTCCCTATTAATTTGAATATTTATAATTTTAATATTAATTTATTTCCACTTAAAGGAAGATTCTTCAAGAAAGAAATGGATCTTGCCTAGTTGGCTCCCAAAGTTGGGGAAGTTGATCCAACACTCCAACAACAAAATCCAATTACAACTATTGAATCCCATAAACAATGGACACTTTTTCTCTATTTTTCCTTTAGGTATCTTACATTAATTCATTCATATCTTTTTTCTGTTTCCATCATGAATTTTGTTGTTGATAAAGATATGCACTTTCCTAGGTAGCATAATTAATACTCATAGCCCGCCAAAATAAACAGTCTGATGCACAAAGCATTTCGTGTATCAAGACATGCTTTCATATTTAGAGGTCATACAGAGATAGCTTTGTTATTGTAGGCGTTTCTTCATTATTATGACTCAAATCCAAAATCTATAATTAATGACTAAGGGATCTCATTACTTAGTCAAATGTTTCTAATTACATAACCCCAAGTGGCCTTGTTTTTTTTTTCTTTCTATTTATTTTTTCCTTGGAAGGGGATGTATTTTGTTGAATTGAAGGTTGGGAAATTAGGTTAAGTTGAATTTTTAGGCAAATAGTCCAATGTAGAAGCACTTTGGATGGTTGCTTTAGTACTACTAGTGTCCTCATTACCTTTTAGTTTGAAGATATTTTTGTTTTAAAGTTTAATGGTTTTGTTAAACATAATTAATATTCCCTTTTAGATATATTTAACAGATAATAAAAGATTTTTTCATTCAATGCATTCTATGCTCTTTTCTCCTCTTTCGAGCTAGCAATTAGAGTCGAGGCGAATGCATAAGTTCAACTTTATGAGTAGACTTGAAATACTAATTTATCACGTTTGAAATTTATCATTTATATTTATTTTGTTATTTTTAACATTAAATAAGTCCCCGTAAAGTCATAAAAGCACTTGGTTACTGTAATGACAAGCAAACTGAAGGTTTTCCTCCTTTTCTAACTCATATTCAATTTTCCTGGCATGACCCTATTAATTTGTTTTCAGTCGGAGCAACAAGTAGCACAATATGATTCTACTTGACTAAACTCGTGCTCCTCGAAAGGAAAAAGTTTGATTTTGGTGAGAAAGAAAAAAACAAAAAAAGAAAAGAAAAAACAACTTTGATAACCCGGGTCAAACAAATATGGGCCGGTTCAAATGCTTAGCTAATCAACAATCATTTGAAATAGTGGACTCAATCCATAAGCCCAATGGGTTTTATGTGTACAAACTTTAATTAGACTAGGCCCAAAAATTCCATTTCTGACAGGCCCAAAATTTCTGTTTTGCAGAATGTTACCAGAAAAGATATCAACTCGAACTTATTAATCAACTTCAAGTATTTTTATAAAATAGAATCAGATTAAATTAATACAATTTTAAAAATATAGAGTTAGTTATTTCACCAAATAATAGATACCAAACGCGAAAAAATGGGATCAATTGTTGAAAAAATCTCTCCTATTTGAAATTTTCTTATTTTTATATCGAAACTAATTCCAACCAAGTTATAGTTGCATTGCTAACACATTAGCTTAAAATTATCTTTTAAAAAATTACTCTTACCTTTTTAGCGAAAAACAAATAAGTGATTTTAACCCTTATACAAAGTGCAAAGTTCATGTCATGCATAAACTTATATGCATGTAGATTGAAGAAACATGAATTATTTCCATATATTGTAGCCAATATTAATTTGTCATTAAAAGTATTTAATTAGATGCAGCGTGTAGGTTACACGGAATGCCTTATAATAAATACTATGTAGTTTATTTTCCACCAAACATATTTAGTGTATACTAGAGGACTAACTTAGAAAAAAAATGAATAAGGATTTCTTTTTATGTTCCCTTGTTTTTCAGAATCGTTTAACCAATTTCGACCTATAATAAGGTTGTGGTAGGATTGAGATTCCTTCAACTTTGACAAAGGTATTAGATTCGAGTCATGAGTATAGAGTTTGTTCCTTAAATAAATTTTACGTGGTAGAAATTTAGATTAATCAACGCTTAATACAAATATCACACATTTGGTGAAAAAAGAGAAGCGATATTGAGCCCTATCTATGAACTTTGACTTTCAAAAGTAATGTCAACTCATATCCAATTTGCAAAAATCTTCCTTACTATGGTCTATGTATTAATTAAGCAAGCTATTATATTTAATGCATGGCTACTTTAGGTTTATTGTTGGTACGTCCAAGTAGCTAGACATATATGTAGAATTTATATGCCTATATATATGTCAACCGCATTAATAGCATATACATTAGCATTTAAATGCAATATATGTATATGTTCACGTTGACTAACAAACGTTAGTAGATTTTTAAGCCAAAGGAGCTTATTTATAATAATAATTAGAATTCGTCTTGGGCTAAGATTCAAAATTTTAAAGTATAGCACGAAAAGTATATTTTTTTTCTTCTTGTGTTTAATATTTATATTAAAGTTTGATTAAATTCAAATTTTTAAAAACGACGCTTCCAACATAATTTTTTTTTCATTCTTATGAGTTTGATCATTCAAGTCTTGAGAGTTGAGACCTCTAGTTGGTTAGAATAGAAAGATCCAAATCGACTTACTATAACCCATATTGATGAGTATATGTTGAGTTCGAATGGACAAAAATATTTTTCTTGCAAAGCATTTTATATTACAACTTATTTTTGGATCATTTTAGTTTTAAATCATTGAACATAAATGAAGGTGACATACATTTACGTATTTTTCAAATCTTAAAAATAATATTTCAATTGCTTGGTATTAAACAAGGTGGAAGTTCAGCTAATCAACCAACTAATCTACTAAGATTTTTCATTTGCTATTACATATATTTTTAATCACACGACAACTAGATATTCTTAATTTTATCGAATAAAATGACAATTAAACACATTGAGATACGTAGTTACTAGTTAACCATGTTATATTTTCCTAACAAATGTTTGCGAATACTAATTACTACGTAAGAATATAAATTTAATCGACCTTTAAATGAAAAATTGTAAAAAGACGCACCCAACGTGCATACATCCAAATTTACTGCTAAGACGAGGGCTACTTCCCTTTCCATAATGACATCTTTAGCTCATTCATTCCATCCGTTTAAAAACTCTTTTTTATTATTTGTTATTAAAGTACGTGTCAAGTTAAACACGAACAAATAAAGATGAACCGATGAAGTATTAAAGGGAGTCAACAAAATATAGCAAGGGAACACGTGTCTTATATCCTACTGGTCTTTGAACCGTGCATTGAGCTACGTGGCGCGCTAGAATCCAACAAAGTTTGAAAAAACACATCTCTGAAAAAGAAGAAAGAAAAAAAAAACTCAAAAAAAGCAAAAAAAAAAATAAAAAAGAAAAAAAAAAGCAAAATATATAAGGATGTTTGGCTGCACAAGTTGCCAATCACAAACCAATCTTTTTGTTTTTCTTTTGTCACATCACACATACGACAGTCGTTAAAATTTTACAGTTACCAGAAATTTTCCATTTTGGCTTCTGTCTCTGTACCTAAAAGTGTTAAAGACCGGACCTTTGAGGGACAGGGGTTGTGGGGTTTTTGTTTTTTGGTTTCTTGATTAAGGAATATGCTCTGATTCCTTACAAGAAAAATGGTTTCTTAAATATGCTGATATCTGTTCCTAAAATATAAAACAGACCCAAATACTCGCTTTTTGCTCTCTTTCATCAATCAGGTAATAAGTTTTTTCTTGTTTTTATAGTTCTGGAAGATAAGAATGAAGTTGTTGTTGACAGTTTTGGTGATTTGTTGTTTGATTGATTCTTTCTGTTTCATATTTTGGTTTAAAGATTTGTTTTTTTCTTTCAGCATCCTCTAGATTTTGTGTTGAATATAGGAATTGATCAGTTTTTCATTGATTTGTTGTCCCTTTTTGTTAAATTTTGAATCTTTATTAGTGGCTGCCTATGTTGTTCATACTCTGTGTGTTGGATCCTCCAAAGTGCATATGAGACTCTTTCAAAATTAGTACTCCTTCGTTTCAATTTGTTTTGTCTTAGGTTTCTTTTTAGTCCGTTTCAATAAAAATGTCTCTTCCTGTTTTTGGCAACACTTTAGTTTCAACTTACCACGTGATAGGTTTAAGATTATAAGATTAAATAGCATTTTTCGTACATTTTATATATATCGTATAAGATTCAAAAGTATCCTTTACTTTCTTAAATTCCATATCAAGTCAAAATCAGGCAAATAAATTGAAAAGGAGGGAGTACTTTGCTGAGGTTTTCTTTCTGAGTTGTTAAAATTTGGTTCTGTTAGAAGATTGTGCACCTGCAAAGATTGTACTTTTGAGATGGTTTTCAGTGTCAAGTTGATTATGAATTGGGGTTTGGATACATTTTGCATCATGATTATTGGGGCCAAAATGATGTACTGTATTTTCTCTTCTATGCAGTTGGTTCATGTGAATTAGAATTATTCATTGGGAAGAACTTTTATCCAGCAAAGTGGTGGGAATCTAATACTGCTTGCTGAATGGGGTCTGATAAGCAGTCCAGTGGTCTGCTTGATACTCTAAAAATGGAGACAGTTAGGACGATCTTAACTCACTCTTATCCTTATCCACATGAACATTCGCGGCATTTGGTCATTGCAGTGTTTGTCGGATGCTTATTTTTTATATCATCAGATAACATGCATACACTTATTCAGAAGTTAGATAGCAATATCAAGTGGTGGTCAATGTATGCCTGTCTGCTTGGATTCTTTTACTTCTTTTCATCTCCATTTATAGGGAAGACAATCAAACCAAGTTACTCAAATTTTAGTCGTTGGTAAGTATTTTCTTTCTATATCTGGCGCAATAACTAATCCTTTTAGTTGAATAAATTGATGACAATTGTAATGAGCGGATTGCGTTTTTGCAGGTATATATCCTGGATACTTTTGGCTGCTCTATATCATCTTCCCAGTTTTCTATCTATGGGAGTAGATCTCAGGATGAACCTGTCTTTGTTTCTGACGTTATTTGTCTCATCCATTTTGTTTCTTCTCGTTTTCCACGTTATTTTTCTTGGGCTTTGGTATCTTGGCCTTGTTGCTCGCGTGGCGGGAAAGAGGCCTGAGATCCTGACAATTGTGCAAAATTGTGCTGTAAGTTTTGGAACACTTTGTAAGATGATATGAAGTAGTTGGGGTCTTTGTGACTTATTTCTTCATCATCTCTGTAGGTTTTAAGCATAGCCTGCTGTGTGTTTTATAGTCACTGTGGCAACCTTGCTGTAGTAAGGGAAAAAACATTTGGTCGGAGGAATTCTGGTTGGTTTTCATTGTGGAACAAGGAAGAGCGAAACACTTGGCTTACAAAACTCGTAGGCATGACTAAGTTGAAAGACCGAGTCTGCAAATCTTGGTTTGCTCCAGTTGGGTCAGCCAGTGATTACCCCTTTTTGTCCAAATGGGTCATCTATGGAGAGGTATTGTATCTCACAGTTTGTGTTTCGCATATTTCCAACTTGATATACAGGAGGATCTAATGTTGCTGTTGCCTGTTTTTCCTTTCTGAATTTTTACCTTTCAGTTAACTTGCAACGGGTCATGTGCACAATCATCAAATGAAATTTCTCCACTATATTCATTGTGGGCCACTTTTATAGGCCTCTACATTGCAAATTACGTTGTGGAAAGGTCATCAGGGTGAGCGACTTGAATATTTGTTCACAGAATAAAGTCCTTTTTTGGTGGTGTCTTTGTCTGCGAAACTGCTACAGATCTTTAGACATCATTTTGATGTTTGCTGTACAGGGTCCATTTGTGAAAAATGTGGTCTCTGTGCGAGAACTTTTGAGTGAACAATTTCTTAGATTAACATATTAAACAAACAAAAAAAGAGTTCTTCCTGGATTGTACGATATTAGGAAATCTGTTCTACTTCATTACTTACCTGAGACCCTGCAGATTCCAGAATGGATCAAGGGGTTAAGTTTGCCATCACCATGGCATTAGCTGCTTGCCGCTTATTCGTCTTTACGGGAATATCATTGAAGATGAAGAGCTTCTATGCTTTGCTTGTGATGGCAAATGTATTATAGTGTCATTATAGAAAAGCAAGTCACCCATATTCTGGTTGCTATTATGACTAATGCTTTAAATGGTACCTGGTTGGTTCAATTTGGCACAACAGCGTATTCAAAATTAGAAAGCTTTCCCTTGAGTAAATTATGAGCATAGTTTTATTACCCGACATTATTCTGATTTTACCTGCTTGGCGTAAATTGTAAGCACCATTCTGCTATAGTTTCTTGTCTGCTAACAGTTCACACTATAATGATTAACAGATGGGCTCTTTCACGTCCTTTGTCACTCAAAGAGTTCGAGAAGTTGAAGAAAAAGCAAACGAAACCTGAGTTCTTGGATATGGTTCCTTGGTATTCAGGGTATGTTCTTTCGTTATACCTCTTACGTCTCCCCTTTTATCTGTGGGGCCAGTATTCAGTAGTGAAAAAAGCTTTATCAATCTTCATAATAGAACACTGGTTACTGGAGTTGCAGGACATCTGCTGATTTATTCAAGACAATGTTTGACTTACTGGTCTCTGTAACTTTGTTTGTTGGACGCTTTGATATGCGAATGATGCAGGTAACATATATGATGTTATAAATTCCTTCAAAGTATATTCAGCTAGACTGAAGTTCCTATTGCAACAACTTATGAGATGCTGCAATCTTTATTTTTGTAAGATTTTAGAAGGGTCAAGGCTCAAAATGTTCCTCCTTTTGATAAAAACTCTGCACATGTTAATGAAATGACAAGTGTATAATGGATTTGTATTTTTGATGATAAAAGACAACATGCTTGATAAGTAGATTAATTATTTCATGAATTTAATTAATCTGGCTAATTTATTCACGTGCTTATAATGGACTGGGTTGACCTTACATTGTCCTAAAATTCTCCGATGGTTAGGCGGCTATGAGCAGGGTTGAAGATGGGGCTAAGCAGGAGGATCTTTTGTATGATCAGTTTAGTGGGAAGGATGGTCTGTGGTTTGACTTCATGGCTGATACAGGAGATGGTGGAAATTCTTCCTACACTGTGGCTCGGCTTCTTGCTCAACCTTCACTCCGGCTCCAAGTCAATGGTTCAATGCGTACTCTGCCACGTGGAGACATGCTTCTTATTGGGGGTGACCTTGCGTAAGATCCTAGTTCTCTGTATACTAGTAGTTTGTCTTTGCATAATCCTGAGACATTCTGATAGCCTCATCTTATGCCTCAAAAATTAAGATAGTCCAATTAATTACACAGAAAATTGGACGGGCATCTTCAATGTAGATACTCTAGTACTGGCCATTGTATCTAGGAAATCAGTGCGGAAGCAATTTCATTTCTTCAGCATTTATATGCATAAATGTCCAATCCACTCAGTTTTGGGTGGAATATGAAGCAAGCCATCTGTGGTGCTGATACATATACTTTTCTTTCTTTTTGTGCCAGAGAACTCTATATGTTTTGCCTCTTTATTCATTTAAAGGAAAACTGTTCCGCCTTTTCACTTCATTTAGAACTAACAACAGCACGACAGTATGCTGTTGAATTTGTTAAACTAATAATTATTTATATTTTCTCGTGTTGTATAGGTATCCTAATCCATCATCGTTTACATATGAGAAGCGCCTTTTTCGTCCCTTTGAGTATGCTCTTCAGCCTCCTATGTGGTATAAGGAAGAGCATATTGCTGTAAGTAAGCCTGAATTGCCTCCTGAAGTGGATGAACTTAGGCAGTATGATGGACCTCAGTGTTTTGTCATCCCTGGAAACCATGGTCAGTATAGCTTCTTAGCTTGTACCTCGTGAACTTCTTCTTATTTCCTTTTGTTTCAGTAAAGCAGTATGGCTTCTTTAATCTTGATGTTTTTTTTTATAATAATCGAAGTCCATTCGTGAATTGCAGACTGGTTTGATGGGCTTCAGACGTATATGAGGTACATTTGTCACAAGAGCTGGTTGGGTGGTTGGTTTATGCCTCAAAAGAAAAGCTATTTTGCGCTTCACCTCCCCAATAGGTGGTGGGTATTTGGTCTTGATCTTGCTCTCCATTGTGATATTGACGTATACCAATTCAAGTTCTTCTCAGAATTAGTGAGAGATAAGGTATATCCTCTCTGCTATGAGCATAGTCGTCATGTTGCTTTTCTGTTATATCTATATTGTTGAATATTGGAACATTGTCCTAGTTCAAATATGCAGCTGTTAATTAAAAAAGGTGGATGTTTTATGCAGATTGGTGTTAATTGTTTCTGAAGTTCCTAATAAAGAAACTATAATCTTTATTATTTATGGTAAAAAATAATTGTCACATTAGTAGGATTAGTAATTACTGATGGTGATCTTTTACACATGTACAACTGAGCATGATACTGGTCCAGACTTCTGCGAACTTTTCCCAATAGTGTTCTCAATTGATAGGAATAGTCTAATATTGTTAAGAGAGACCATTAGCTACCTTCACCCCTAGACACCACAACCAACTTCCTCCACCACCATTCACTATCACGACCGTCCATCTCTACTACCTTAACCAACTTTACCACCAGCCCCACCATTAACCACCAATACCATCAGCCATCACCGTCCAGCTATACTACCAGCCATCACTGCACAATCATCACTTTGGCCCGCACCCACACAACCTCCAGCTGCCATCGCTGCTAGCTTTTAGAACATGCTTCATGATACAAACAGATTTTACAACACCACGTCAACTAAGGTTTTCTCTAATATTCTCATGATATATTATTCAACTGTTATTTTTTAAAATACGTCTTCATTTGTTAGTTTTTAGATAATACAAATTATACACATTGAGATGATTAGATAACAAAAAGTCTGAATTATTCAGCATTCAGATTTAGAGGCAACATCTTAGTAATTAGATATTTATTCAGATTCAGACAACTGAATTTTAATAAATATAAATGAAACCGCAGTTTGTTTGTGTGAGGAAATGGTGTCCTGAAAGAGGTTTAGTTCACCGCTGGGCCAAAGCCAAATACTGAAGCAATATTAGTTGTTGAAAGTATTGAAGTCCGTGGTATGGTTTAATCGAGATACTTTTTCTCTAGTCGGACTTCAAAATCATGGGATGTGTATCAGTTGTTCTTATTGAGTTATTCTCTTATGATGAGAAGATCTAGAATTGCCTTGTTTCACTTAAACTTTATCAATCAAATATAAAGGAAAAAGAAGTTGACCCCCCTCTCCCCCCAAATTTTCAACTTTTTCATGAGAATGATGTGGGAATGCTTGTAATCTGTCATTTCAGGAGGAAGGTTTCTCAATATTGGTTCTGAGTTACGCATACATTTCTTATGCAGTTTTTTCTTGCTGATCAGACCTGAAAATTGTTTTGCTAGTGTGTGAATGGTAGCTGTCAATTAAAAGATCTTAACAGTGAACAAGACCTTGACTAAAGTGTTAGTGCTCCTTAGTTCCAGATTCATGTATTTCTCCTGTCTTTTTCTTCAAGCTACTGATTTTCAATATGAAATGAAGATTATCAAGCTTATAGCACAATTAGTGACTCTCAGTTTTTGAAGCCCGCAGAGTTGGTTTACAGCTGGTGTGTGGGAATTCTAGACGTAGTTGATTAAGGGATCCATGCCTATATCATTCCTTTGTGTAGGCTTTTATATAGTTTTGAAATGTTACTTAAGCTCCTTATTGGTTCTTTCATGCCTTATTTCTCTTTTTATTTATGAAGAGAAAAGAGAGAAGATTTGAGTTTTTTTAAATATGCAAAGGATTTGTTTACTGAAGGTTTTAGGCCTTGCTTAATTGATGCTCTGTTCAGGTCGGGAAAAATGATTCTGTGATCATTATGACGCATGAGCCTAACTGGCTTCTTGATTGGTACTTCGATCATGTGACTGGAAAGAATGTTACCTACTTGATACGCGACCATTTGAAAGAAAGGTGTAGACTACGGATTGCTGGAGATGTGCATCACTATATGCGGCATTCATATGTTCCATCAAATAAGCCTGTTTATGTCCAGCATTTACTTGTCAATGGTTGTGGAGGTGCTTTTTTGCACCCTACACATGTCTTCAAGAATTTCAAAGAAATATATGGAACATCATACGAGACCAAAGCTGCTTACCCAACTTTTGAAGATTCAAGCAGGGTAAGGAGTTTAAAATTTCCTTTTTGAAGGTTTTCAATCAGATACCTACCAAAAAAAACAAATTTCTGGTCGGATATAGTATTCAGGTGCTTACATGCTTATTAACATTTGCAGATTGCATTGGGCAATATATTGAAATTTAGGAAGAAAAACTGGCAGTTTGATGTTATTGGTGGCATGATATATTTCATGTTGGTCTTTTCTATGTTTCCACAGGTAATTTGTATTTTAGATTTTTGATCTATTCTTTTAGATTTGTTGTAAGCATCAGTTCCCTCGCTGCCTCATGCCTCCTTAGGCTGTAGCATGTTAATTTGATGTCTTTGTGAGCAGTATATAGTATTTCACTTTTCTAATGAAACCTAAGACGTATTGCTGCTGGGCAAGAATGACTAATCATTTCCCATCTGTTTCTAGTGTCAGCTAGATCACATTTTAAAGGATGACACCTTCTCGGGTCGCTTGGGAACCTTCTTTGGCACAGTGTGGGATTTGTTTATGTATATGCTGGGATGCTCATATGTATCAGCAGCTGGTGCTATATTACTTTTAACAATTGCAATAGTCTTTGTGCCTTCTAAGGTGTCTTGGAAAAAGAGACTACTAATTGGGATTCTTCATGTGTCCGCACACTTGGCTGCTGCCTTGATTCTCATGCTCTTGATGGAATTAGGTGTTGAGATATGTATTCGGCATAAATTACTTGCAACTTCAGGTGAGGTTTTGTTTATTGTCTTCAATGTGTGATTCAGTTGATTTGTCTCCTCTTTAGTCCAGTCCATTGTCGCCGTTCTGATTCTTAATATAAGCTCATTATAACATGGATTTGCACATATGTGACAGCAGAGTGCTTAAAAGTTCTCAGCTAATGCATGGAACTAATTAGAACCTGCTAGAAATGTCCTCTCACTGGCATGTCCCATCTATTGGATACAACGCATTTATAGTACAATGTGCGAGGAAATAATTTATTTTCTTGACTTCAGAATGATAGTATACCTTTTAATTCTTTGATTGTTCTTTGATAGATAGCTTCTCTGGGCAACTAGTTAAATGGAATTACTGAACGCAGTCCTGATCTCCTGTTTCTTTGAATCCTATTGCTTTTTGTTGAACAACGTAACTTTGTAATCCAGGTTATCACACTTTATATCAATGGTACCAGTCTGTGGAGAGTGAGCATTTTCCCGATCCAACTGGCCTTAGGGAACGTATAGAACAATGGACATTTGGCCTTTATCCAGCATGTATCAAGTATCTCATGTCCGGTTTTGACGTTCCTGAGGTAAGAAATCATATGATAGGGGATGTTGCTTCATGACAATTCAGTTGCTCTGTGACATTTCTGTCTTCCTCTAATCTCATGCACACAAATTTCAGGTAATGGCCGTTACCAGGAGTAATATTTGCAAAAATGGGATTGATTCTCTCTCCCGAGGGGGTGCTGTAATATATTATGCATCGGTCTTCCTTTATTTTTGGGTCTTATCAACTCCGGTGGTTTCTTTGATACTTGGAAGCTACCTGTACATTTCCATCAATTGGCTTCACATACATTTCGATGAAGCATTTTCATCACTCCGCATTGCAAATTACAAGTCATTTACACGGTTCCATATCAATACCAAAGGCGATCTTGAAGTTTTTACCATTGCAGTCGATAAGGTGAGTCATCTTTATTATCCCCAATAAAGATAATATAAAGGAACACAAACTCGCTGTCACTAGCTCACTCTGCTGAAAGAATCTTCATAGCCGATCCCAGCTAGTTGGGATTGAGGCGTAGTTTGTTGATTGATTTTTGAAGCTTTCTATAAGAGTACTACTTTTAGGAGCATTGAATATGAGCTATTGATTTTGCAGGTTCCGAAAGAGTGGAAATTGGATCCAAATTGGGATGGGGAGTCGAAACAGCCACAAGAACCAAGTTATCTCCAGAAGTTCCCTAGCAAATGGAGAGCTAAGGCCCCTCAGCAGGACCCTGTAAATACCGTGCGAATAATTGATCATTTTGTCATTGAACAGAAAGAAAAACCTGATTCAGAACTATCGAACGGGCAACTTAACCAATGAGTTGTTTGATTACTAACTCATCTAGTGTCATCCTGTACAAATGTTGTAGGTTTTAAGTACTTAGATAGTAGTTGATATACAAGAAGTTTTCTGGGATAGAAACAGGATTGTAAAAGGCAAATCAAAGATCCATTTGGATCATAGTTTAGTTAAGAAAAGAGAAAAATCCTTGTTAGTCATTATACTTTTCTTTTAATTGTACCACCACTTTTCTCTTTTAGGCAAATTTGTCTATTGTCTTGTAATTTCACATTATGAGATATTACTAGTATCTTGTGGCTGGTGAAATCAAGAACCAAGGTACCAAGTAATTCTGTCCACGTGTTTTTGCCTCTGTTGGAATTTGAATCTAAGACATCATGGTTCTCAACTCACTTCATTAGTGAGTACTAGGTCACACCCTTAGGTGCAGCTTGAATAATATATTTTCAAAAGGAGGGTATTATAGTGTTTAGATTTGAAAATCAACTTATGTTATCAACTTTTTTACATTACCAATGGTATCAAGTATCAAAGTGAAATGTGACGAGCAACTTGAGACATTTGGAACAGAAAACACAATTATCATTACTCTTCCTCCATATCAAATCCCAAATATATTGCATTTGTCAAATAAATGGCTCTAAAATGCTTATGTCTTGAAACTTGATTTGTACCTCCTTGAAACACATATGTCAACTCTTGGTGCTCTTCTGTTTATGCATTGAAATGCTTCCATGGCTGGATTCTGCACAGCTTTTTCAATAAGACATATACCATAAAATTCATTCCACCGAACTCTTCTAAAGGAAAATAAAGAGATTCTAGAGAAGTACATCTCTCCTTTAAGTTTAGAATGTTCCTGAGGCCTCTGCAAGTTTAAACCAGAAGACCAGGGAAAGGAAAGAGTAAAGCCACCTGCCTCTAGATGCAACCATATTCACTCATCTGCAGCTTGATAAACGTGACCGATGACAATCCTCTCAGTTGTCGATGTATCCTGTTTAGTGCAAAATATGCACAAGTTGTTCGCTACCACGACACTGGTGCCAGCTGCCTTGCCATGAAAGGAAATGCCCATTAGGAACAGACTGAGTTGATAAATGGAATCATAGTATCAGCCAAGCTTTCCAGAAGCAATAAAGACATGGACAATGATTAACAGGCCAAAACATTTTAGAGTGCATGCGACTGAGTAGCAGGAGGGAATTGCATCACAAATTCAAAGTGAGCTACATTCCTTTAAAGGGCATTCTGTAGCCCTCAATGAAATCACTGCTCCTTCTAATTTGGCAATAGTAAGTGCAGTGATGAGAGTTAAAAATGACCAAAATTGACTTCAACAAGAAAGAATGATTTGCACAAATAACATGTCCACTGCCCAAGAGAAGACAATAAGAGTGTGCAAGTACTATTACAAGATAATCAAACCAAAACATAAAGCCCAGTAGAACCGAACAAGATGAGGAAATGAGTACTTAGTTACTTTCTAGGCACACCAATCAACTCTTATTGATAGAACAGATTCACATGACATGACATGACATGACATGTGGAATGAAATAGACATCGTATAAGAAAACCGGTTAGTTTAGGATTGAAGTGGTCTCACCATTGGGAAACCAAGTTTGGCCTTTGGATTGGAATGGCTTTTACAGGATGATAAGCCGAACAATCTGACCCATAAACCGGAATGCCTTGGTTACTTCTCTCAGGGACTTATTCTTGTCATCTCTAGACCAATGCTGCAATAAAGATGCAATTGATAGAGTTAATGGTGCTTTTGAAGCATTGAAACAAAGTCCATGATGCAAAAATATTAGACATTTACCTTTGCCAGCATGTTAAAACTTTCACGCACATCTCGTAACAACTTTTCTTCATCCCCCTCCCACTTGTAGAATTCCAACTCTTTTTCCTCTAAGAGTCTCTCAAAGGCCTAACAACATTAATACAGTAAATATAGGTAACCAAACATATAAATACTGCATTAAAGGAGTTAACTTGCATATTGATAGTCAGAGCCACTATATGACGACATGAATTGACAAAACAGTAATTCAAAGTACCAACCCCTTTAATTTCAAGCATTTCTTCCTGGATAACTTTTATCTTCCATGGGAAGTGGTCAATCATTATATAACAAGCCAAAACTTATTAAAATGAAAATTTATAGAACAATCCAAAGTTTCATTTCTTTCTTTAATATTATCACTACTATATTTTGGATAGGTCATGTGAGAAACCAAAGATTCGAGATGGTACTCAAAATAAGAAATTCACCTAAAATCTAAATTGAAACTAGAAAAATCAGAATACAACAAAGAATCTATTGCCTATATTTTGACCAAGTATGAAATACAAAATCTAGAAAACCAAATCAAAATCAGATGCTATTTAGCATTTGCACAGAAAATGAGCAACTACTCCAAACTCTGCACCATACTGATGTACAGTTGCAAATTGGTTCATTCAACTTTAGTATGAGTGATTTGATTGATTATTCTAAACCTAGCTTAAGAGACTATCTGGACCAAATTCCACCTACTATTGAGTCATTTCTAGATTAGAGTTAATGGAAGCAGAGGAGAACAAACAACAAATTTGCATTTTCCAGTCTACATTATTCTGAAGTTCAATTTGCATCCTTATATTTATAGAGTCCTACCAAGTCATAAACTAGTACTATTTGAGCTTCAGAATTGTCGAAGACAAGATAAAAGAATTAGAGCCACATAATAGTTACTAAAGAGTAACTAACTAACAATAACAAATCACTTCATCCCTCCCAAAAGAGAAAAGAAATAGTCTTGTTCATTCAATAAGGCGTATATATCCCTGAGTAGTCTTCAAACATGTCAATGATACCATATGCTCTTCACAAGTAATGGTTTTTATGAAGAAAAGTTTAGGATCAAGCTGGAATTCAATAAATTAAAACTCTAGGAAACTAATGATAGAAAAAGGATGCATTGAGTTGTGCTCCTTCCCAAATTTTCTTAGCTCATAAATTGTTTGTTTCAATTGTAATTTTCTGAGCAAGGTCTTCATTTTCTACGCATCAATAGGAACATATGTTATATAAAGAATCTCAACACGAGGCAACATGATATGACACTAAATAAAGCTCACAAATCACAATGGCCAAATATTTTCAGCTCACAAATGAGTCTACCAGAGAGCTCTTCCGTCCAATATATAATAATCTTTCACTGGAAGCTTCACAAAGATAACATTTGAAGAAAGACATTTGACGACCATGCTTAATTTAATACTTCAACAAATAAAAACTCCACAAACATTCAGGGGATAATGACAAACAGAGAAGGAAGTTGTACCTTTTTGGCTATGACTTGACCTCCTGCTATGTGTGAGAAATATATGTTGTAGAAGTGACTGAGAAACAAACGAGGAGTCTTTTCTGCCAGTTCCTCCAGATAATTGGCGTAAGTGACTCCAGGAATGCTTGGTTCAGGAATTTCATGACCCTGTTGGCCAAACCATTCTAGGTCTTTCCATATACATTCTGTTCGCTCCAATCCAGTCCTTCTGAAGTAGGCATCTACGTTAAACAAACAGAAAACAGTTTGACATCAATTGAAAATCAACAAGCAACATGTTCTAAAAGTTTTGAAGTGTTCCTCTTCTTCTTTTTTCCAATTACCACAATAAATTGGAAAAAACAGCACAAGCTGGAAAAAACTTTATCATGAAAATGAGATTCAAATACCAAGAACTCCTAACAATAATTATCTAAAGAATAAAACAGCACAAGCTGAGTTGGTTGGCTACCTAAACTTTCACCTTGTTTGTTAGGGTTCGATAATTCAATTCCTTATACCCCACCTTGTAATCCCCTCCTCATTTCCCCTTCCCCTACCCCCAATTCAAAAAGAAAAGAGAAAAACTGAAAGTTGAAAACTTTTTGGTGAATGTAACATAAATTAACAGAGAAATCACAGAATTTGAATGTGTAGAACAACTTACAAGAAACATCACTGGACTCATCAACAATGCGCTCAATTGTACTAAAAACAAGCTTACTATCAACAAGATACTTGAGAAATCCTTCTATACTTGGCTGCCAAGTCGCCTCAGCACCACCACTACCACCGCCACCTACATCATCCTCGTTCGACGAAACCGACTCATACCCATCATCTTTCATTTCATCATCACTCACCGACTTCTTTTTGCCTTTGGGGTTACGAAATTTCATAGCAACAAACCTCATCTCTTCAGTAATGCCCTTTTTCTCACCTGGGTATTGCTTTCTATACCTCCTTCTCTTCCTCTTCCTCTTCACTGGAGGCTTTTCAATTGACGTCACTCCATCTCCTTCTTCTTCTTCTTCCTCTTCGTCTTCTTCATCAGTTTCAGTTTCAGTTTCAGATTCGGTTTCGGGTTCGGGTTCGGTTTCTAAGTCTGATTCTGAAAGTGTAAATGAGGAGGCTGCATTGAAGTTTGAGCATTGAAGAACTCTGTGTGTCCACTTTTGGTACTTTGAGGAAATTGATAGGAAAGAAGTAAATTTAGCAAAAAATTGTGGATTTGGGGTTTTATGGAGCAATGGAAGTGAAGATTTTGAGGTGGGTTTTGGTATTGGCAGTGAAGAAGATGAGCAATAGCATGTCAATGTTGCCATTTCTCTTCACAGTTATCTCTCAAGAGTCAAGGATTTAGCTCTGTTGCTGCCATTGTTGTTCTGTTTTGTTCAAATAAATTAAGCCACAAACAACGATTACACCAAGTTAAACTAAATTTAAAATTGAACTGATAAACTTAGGCCATAATAATATTTTTGGTCCCTAAATTATTAAAATTTCTTTTTTAATATTTCGTCCGCACACTTTTACTTATCTATTATTTCTAAAATATATTTTCATTTTTAGTTGTCACTTTTGACATATCAAGAAAAAATAATTATTTTTAATGTTTTACCTCTAGCATTAAATATTCAAAATTCCGTTAAATATTAGACACAATATTATACATTAATTAGTAAGGATGGTTTGGTAAAATATATATATCAATAATTATTTTCTTAATGAATGTGTCAGTCAAACAGTGACAAGTAAAAATGTTTCGATTAATTAGACTGATTACTAGCTCCTCTAATCAGAGGTCTAAATTTTGAATCCTGAATATGGAAATATTATTGGTATGAAGTGCTTCCCTGCGCATAAATCTGAATTAACCAAACTCCAATATGAGTATTGGAATCGAATATAAACCTACACCACACAAATCTGAATTAATTGAACCACAATATGAATATCAGAATAGAGGAAAATCTAAAAAAAACTAATAATACCAACAATGAATGATACTATGGATTAGTCGTTTGTTGAAAGACTTGTCACTTTTCAAACAATCCATCCGTATAAAGATAAATAATCTTTACAGCTTATTAAACAAGTATTCTCAAAGAAAGGTAAGTCATAATTTGGAAAAAAGAAATTCTATAACAGTATATGATACAAACTTTTATTACAGAAAAAAGTATTATACAACACTCTCTCAAGAATGATTTTTATAAGAATCATCTGCTAGAGGAAATCAATCAATGGTTAGTAAAATGTGGTTAACTCTCCCTACTATTTAGCCTAGTAGAAACTATCACTATACAAGTAAATCTGTAAACTCAACCTATGAATTTGGTACCTCCATATGAGCCTTGTTTAATTAATCTAGGCCACAAGGAGCTTCCAGTCCCTACTCGAGTAAATCGACTACTTACACTATTTGCATGTGAATCATGGAGGAAAAAGAAATGTCAAAACTCCGTTATCCTTCGTTGTTGATTATGTACAGTTATCATCGTTTACTAAGAGCTTTCAATTTGTGCAAGAACTCTAGTGTCTCTTTATAAGAAGGATCGCTGCGACTCAAAGGCTTGCAGGAATTGATATGATCAGTTGACTCCAAAACCTGCATTCAAAATGTGGCACAGAAGATAATGATCAGTGATAGATCAATCAAAACATCGCATTGTCTACGTAACTCCAGCAGAACAATCTTGTCATCCATTTTCACAGTTAAAGACAAGCATAAGACGACGCAAGGCATTGGGATCAAGTCCTTTCACGTTTTGTATACTCCCTACATTGAAAACCTATTCGAAAAGCTTCACTTCCACTCACCCAATAAAATTTTAGTAACTTGAGAAATAACATAAAGCGACAACCACTTCAAAAGTGGATTAGATTATCTCCTATTAAAGATGATAATTAACTCCATGTTTCCTTTAACATATTTATTTCTATACTCCACTGTCAAAAAAGTTCACTAGACCCCCAAAAACTGAAAGAAGAATACTTCACTAACATGATCTGCCTTATCAAAGCAAGCTTTTATGTAGAAGAAAAAACACACTAATATGGTCGCAATGCTCAACCGCACAGTGCAAGCAATCAAAAATGATAATTGCAGACTATTGTAACAAATTTAGGTGTCCAGTAATCATCAATTTGAGCAACTTACAACTAGTTCTCCAAATCCGGGATATGCCGACTCTAATGGTACAATTTCCATTCGGAAAGCCCAGCCTCCATAGCCTTCAACAATTGGAGTTACCTTTGTCTACAAACGGATCCTCATTATTAGAAAGGCAACAAGAGAATCGAATTTTTTCTAAGGGAGAACTAAAGGTCAGGAAAAATATTAGTACCTCGCAGAAACTGAGGACCTCAAGCTTTCCTTTCTTATGAAGCTGTCCCATGAAATCATTTAGCTCAACCAATCTTGGAGATCCACTTCTCAGCTCCCCAATCTAGCAATGCCAAAAAGAAATATTTATAAAATTCCACACCCACGTGCACCCGCAACAAGAATCTCAAATCTCATGTGCATATTTTATTTTTAAATAAGAAACTGAAGTACTCTTGAAAAAACACAAAAATTCAGAAGAGAAATAAGATAACAAGGTAAATAAAGGGAGCAGGTAAGTTTTACTAACAGTGGGTGCAGGGCGGAAAACAAGACCCATTCTCCAGGGCATGTCTGCAAGTTTGCTGCCAAAATGAGGACAGCTGTAGAATACCTGACCGAATTATTTTAAAAAAAAATCAATAATAAGCAAATTTAATAAGTATATAAAATTGGTAGAATGTCTTATAATTCATCTCTGAAAGGAAGCAGGACATACAACTCCAATTGTATTCTTGACAAAGTTATCCTTCTTTTCTGCTCTTGCTTGATACAACATCTGCTTGACAACGAGGCCGCCCATGCTGCCAATTGCAACAAAAAGTGTGTTTATGTCAATACACATGTACAGCTATAGAATATCAGCTTGACTAGATGCTTAAGATCAATTTAAGAAAACGATGCAAAAGGGTTTAGGTGTCATTACTAAGTGTGAAAAATGACCGATTTAGTTCAAATTTGAACTATTAGGAAGTTAAAATAATTATGGTACCATAATTAAATAACAGTTAACAATGTGTACTATGAGCCAGACTGAACATGTGCAGGGCAAGACAACATTTTTGCCAATCATAGGTGTAGGATACGAATGTTTCTTGAAAAGAGCAGCAGAGGTGCTACATAACATGAACTAAAACTTCCCGCAAAGGGAGGTGATAAATTTTAAAGCAGCCCAAAAACAGAAGGTATAATGAAGGGACTTCCAATTAAGAGTGTGCAGATAATCACAAGCTCCAAGCAATCTAAGAGCTTAAAGTACGCAGTTTGATTAGGACCAACCTATGTGAAATGAATACAACTGGTCGATTGCCGATGCCTGCAGCAACAAGCTTCTCCAACAGCATGGCACTTACTTCCTGCGGGTTTAAAACAATGAAATGCATTATACATCTGATGTCACTGAATTGCATGCACAACAGATTAAAGAACCAATTGAACAACAAAACATGCAAGGGGCTCTGCACCAACAACACTCTTCAAAATGAAGAAACCCATTCTAACAATAAAACTTTAAGATATTTTCCCAAACTGTCCCAGCATTCACTGTACACTGGAAAGTTTGTAGTTTTATCATTAACTACCTTCTTTTACATTTTCAGACACTAGTTTCCCTTTATGTCATTATAGCACCGTCGGTTACAGGTGTCACAATGATGTTTAACATGTACCCGGCAAGAAACCAAAAATGGACATCTGATTTAATTTAAGGTTGAATGCAACAAAACTTATACTGCACCCCAACTTCATCAAAAAAATTAAACTTCAACTTAATACTGCAGCCCAAATTTTATGCTGCAGTGCAGAACTATAGAGATTGACAACTTTTGGTTACTTGTTGTCAAGTTCAGCGCTTATTTAAGCTACAACACAAAACTGCATCGAAGATTTGTGCTGCAACACAAAAGTGCAATGCAGATGGTTCCACCCATCCGAGCTGGAGCTTTTATTTTATAGATATTTTGGTCTTCTTCTGACACTCCCTCATTACAATTAGTACTTGCCGTCAATCCCACTAATTAGGATCTGAGTTAGTTTTAGCCCAATTGCAATGCTTCTAAGTGTTAGAATCAATCTCAAGTTTAAGTTTAGTTTTGAGAGCCTTAGCCTAATTTTAATGCTTCTAAGCATTGAAATTGATCTCATGTTCTTCATGAACTTCAAGTTGAATCTATAGAGCATGAGTTCTTGTATGAGTTCATCTCTTCTCCATCATGTTTCATTTCTTTCTCTGAATTGATTTAATATGTCTTCCTTTCTGTTGACCTTGATTGGAATCAATTAGTGGATTCTTGCATATTTGGGAAACTAATTATATTCTTTATCTAATTTCATTTTAGTTATACTTCTGCGTATTTGTTTACTTCCGCTATTGCAACGTGGTCACCATTCCTTTGCCCCCCCCCCCCCCCATTTTGGATAAGGGTGGCCTTTTTTTGTAACTATGATATCCGGGCCAAACTACGTACACCTCAACTATATCATAGTGTACCTGCTAATCTGCTACCTTCCACCAATGCAGGTACCAAGTAACTTTCACCACCAAAATTTAGACAAATGGAAAAGAATTACCTAACATTTTTCCCTCTAGAGGTGATTTGAATTCTGGTCTCCCGTGGTCCTTTACAGCTTAATTGAGCGCTCACACCCCCAGATGCAACACTCCTTTGTATTTTTTCATAAAGTTTTTGGCATATAATGGTGCAAAGAAGTAGGAATAATCTCATCTTCCGTTCTCCGGTGGATGAACTATATATGGCAATGGATCTATATTTCTTGAATGTTTTGGGATAGATAAACTAGCCTCTAACAATATATGAAGCATTCCAATGTTTTGCATGATGCAATGAACTCAACCTCAACACACAAGATAACTTGAAAAAATTTAAGAAGTAAACAAACCTGAAGAGGTAGGCTTGCCCCGGACCACTGGGTTAGACTGCTCTGCATACAATTCCATGTTTTAAGTCAGAAACAAGGCAAACCTTTTTTTTTTTGATAAACTTTAAAAGGATAGACAGAGTATGCACCAACCTTGTACTTGACACTAAACAGACGGGCATGAGGAAAATCAGATGGAAGCCATTCACCAGGCCAAAATGTTCCTTCCCTTCCAGCCTCTTCATCAATTTTCTCAACCAGGCCAGATTTGGTTGAAGACTTGTCATCTGACAACCGCCAAGTTTTGAAGGGTCCCCCACGCAAGCCGTGAATAAAGACAACATCAACTAAAGGTACTTCAAATTGTGAGATATTCTCTGATTCACTAGCAGATGTCGATGTTATATCAATATTGATATCTTCATTTGTTGTACACTCACTCCCAGCAGAATCATTGGCACCTGGAGATGACCCATCCACTGATTTTGGCATTATCTTTTCTACACATTTCCAGTGCGGTAATTCAGGATTTATCAGGAGTATCATATCAGCGTAACGAGGGCAAGTTTGTTCTTTGTTAGAAACATTTCCATGAAGAACATCACCATCTACAGAATCTTCACCAGCTTCGTCATCACAGAATATGTTCAGAAGTGTTGCCCTCGCATAACTTCGAATTTTAGGGTCATTGCAACCAGGAATCCCTCCGTTAGCACATTCTTCAAGCCATTCGCACCACTCTTTATCTCCAACTAGTTCTTTCTTGACTTTTGGAAGAACTGAAAGTACATTTAGCAACCGTGCTGCATGCTTCCGAATATGACCGGTAGGTGGAACACGTAGACTGGATGCATCATTCTGATTCGCAGTAGTAGAAGCTTCACCAGGAACAGTTGACACCCGGTCCTGTCCCTCCGATGCTCGTGACGCATCATATGCTTCTATAGCAGCCAGTTGTTCATAATCATCATCCAGTAACAAGCGCCTAAGCAAACAGAGGCCTCCATAATCAGCTATTTTGTTCTGACAAGGAGTATCTTCAGCACATATTTCTGTCAGTGCTTTAATCCCTTTCAGTGTGGCCACAGCAGAATCTGCAGCATTGATCTTAGGCAGTTTGTCTTTCTTAAGATTTTTTAGTGGCCCAGCAAAAGGTTCAAGGGAAAGAAGATCTGCCAAGGGATGTGTATCATCAGCATTGGCAACTCTTCCTAGTTGCGTTCCTACTAAATTGACAACTGCTCCAGCCAACTGATTAGCAGTTTGTGTGGCCAAAACTACATTTGCTTGATCAACTTGGGTCTGCAAAATTACGAATCTTTGTGAACCACATAGAAACCAAGGAGACACGAGATGTTTCTACTTACAAGTAAAAAAGACTACTTTCACACCGTCCCAAAACAAAAACAAAATAGATTAGTGTGACAAACCTTCACTTTATCACTTTTTGGTTGGTTATTTCCTTTGCTTAATGATGTTTTCTTGGATTCCAGAACATCACTTAGCATAATAGTTAACCATCCCTGAGAAATTGGTATGGAGGATGGTCCATAATCTTCAAGAATGCGTGTTAGGATATTTATTGCTGAAGATCTTATTGCATCAGAGGACGCCTGTCCAAAGACCCAAGGGAGCAGAACTCCAGACCAATGCTGGCTTTCTTCCAGGGACATATGCCATTCCCTAGCACAGAGCAACTCCAAAGCCTTAGCCAATGCTTCTTGCACCGAAGAATGCTTTGTGGTCTGTTTAGCAGCCTCTCTCATCAAATGAAGACCCTTTTCCACTGCTACCTCCTGTGCTGAAGGGCTTCGCTCAAGAGAAATCAAAAATGCAGACAACGCTATCTGAGCTAGAGGGATGTCCTGAGTTTTACTTGCATGTGAAACAGTACACAGAAGACTAGAAGTCCAATCAGAAACAGAAGTACTTAGTGGCAGATTGTGGTCTTCTAGAAGCAATTTAACCATCAGACTTCCATGCCATTTCACAGATCTCTCAGGTGCTACTAAAGCAGCCATGACCACATGTCCCTCTTGATCCAATTCTTGAATATGACACCTATTAACTTCCGAAGCCATTGCCCAATTTGCTAACGCCCAAGCAGCAAAAGGAACGGCGACTTGTTCAGAATGCAAATCATCCCAAAGGCCAGGAACCACAGCAGAAGACAAATTTGATCGTGCTGATGAACTATCACTTATGTTGTTAAACAAGAGATTACTAGGCGTATTTTTCACTGTCTGGCTAGTATTAGGAGGCCCCATCTCTACAAGCCCATTAGTTCTTGAAAGTCCTACAGCAGTCGTGCCTTCAAGAATTTTCATCCCAATACCCTTCATCCCTTCTCCACCATCATCATCCTCCCCATGTGGCTCATCCCAGTGCATATCACCTTCCTCAATTACTTCAATAGCTGCAGCAATATCTCTCATCTCAGCATTTTTGGGTAGTGTAGGCTTGAATGAAAGCTTGTCTGCACTTTCACAATGGGAAGTGACAACATCCATAATTGCTGCAACCAGCATGCTCCTACCTTTCAAGGAATCAGAGAGATCGAATGAACTACGTCTTGTATGCTGCTTCCAACCAAAAATTAAACACTTTCATGTCAAACTCCAGAATTATAAAATGAGATAACAACAGTTCAATAAATTTCAATTGCCTCACCACAAAGAACTTAATATATCGCGTCCCATTGATAATTTAGGAGTATCTACAAGGGCTTGCTTGAGGTGCCATTTAAGTCCTGAAGTTAGGCACCAAAATAGATTACATATTTCACTAAATCTAACTCTCTTTTGTTACTTCCACATTAGTATAGATTTTCTTTTTTCCTTCATTTGTGTCATTTTCATTCAATCCCACACTTCAATCGAGTCTTGCATTTAAATACTGATTCAAACAACTACTATCGGCCTTATGAATCCTCAATGTACATTCTGCTCTATTTGTATTCATTTCATTTCATTCATAAATAAACAAATTTTGAAAGAAAAAAAAAAATCATGAAAAAGGACTCACCTTTTTCGATTGCCGAGGCTGAGCAGAGAAGATAAACCTAAGAAGATATGGCACAGCATGAGGCCTTCCTAAAACATCCTCACACACATTAGGATCAGCAATCAAATAGGCCAAAGCCCTTGCAGCCTCAGCCTGGGTCCAACAATTCTCCCCTGACATCGCCACCGTCTCCAGAAGCCAATCCACCACCCCGCCACCGCCAGCAGCAACAAGCGCCGCCCTCCTACTCTCGCTAGCGGCAGCAATGTCGGCTAGCAAAGCCGCAACCCTAAGCTCAAACCCGACCCGAACCTCATGATTCGCCGAAGACATAACTGACCTCAACGACTTCCATAATACAGAAGCTGCTGCCCCTGTCTTCTTCATCCTATCCACAATCCTAATCAACGACTCATTCGATTTCCCCACCACATTCTCAATTTCATCATATATTCTAATACCTTCACCCCTTCCCTCCCCTTTCTCCTCTTCATCATCTCGTGTCAAAACAACAGCACAAGAAGAAACAATGGCGGTTAAAAGGGTCGCCGATAAAGCAAAAACAGAGTAACGTGACAGAGAAGTAGGGTGATGGGGTTGCCGAATTGGAGGGTATTTAGGGGAAGGGACAAGATGGGGGTTCTTGATATTGTTAGGGATATCGACGGAATCCTCGGGATTACGAGAAGAAGAAGAGAGGAAACGACGGCGAGGTAAACGGGTACAACACCGGCGGCTTGTTCTGCAAAGAAGTCGAAGCATAATTCGGTTGACTTACTTCAAGAAAAACGAAAATTAATGTGCTAATTGCTCGTATAGAAGAGTAATTAAGAAGATAAATTTGTGGATTATGGATAAAGGGTTAGTAGTAAAAGCGAAAATGGTGGAAAGAAAGCGGTGGTTTATGAATTTGGAGTTGCAGGAAGGAAGAAGAATGGAGAAATGAAAGAGGGAATTTAAGAGGTAATATGCGGAATCTTGTGATGTTAATTTTGTCAAATATAGTCTTAATCAGATGACTTTAAATGGACACTTGATGGTGAATGTGTAAATAAATTATTATTTGTGTTTGATGTTCCATGTTTGATATTCGATGTTCTCTTAAGGATTTAATTTGTCGTTTAATTAGTAAATTTGATCGCGTGCGGTCCTGAGTAACCCTTTTTTAAAAATGATGGAACTTTTTATTTTTTACTTCAAAATTCTTCTTTTTTTAAAAAATTCAAAATATAATTTTGTATTCATATAAATTACGATTTGAGATCAAGACCTTGTTGTTTGTTAGTAATAACTCATACATATATCAAACGATATATAATTTAAGCATCAATTATTTTAATAATAATTTTCACCTTTACACTTTCATGTTTTTATTGTTTAGTTATTTGTTAACCATTTTAGTTATATGAATATAACGACGTCAAACATGAAATGAGTATTTTATTTTTTTACCGGGCATCATTTGAAAGGCACAATCTTTCCAAGATAATGGGGGGAACAAAAAATTAAAATATAAAAGACTTCATTCACAATTAAATTTTAGGAAAATGACATAATAAGATGAATATGTCTACTAAAAGAAAACTAAATGGAAAACATTTATAAATACATAAAGAATTTTATCTTTGTCATGTCTAATTGAGTTCCTTGAAACATCATCTAAGCCCAAATTAACTTATTGGAAACACCGAGGAGGACAGGAAATATGGAAATAATATAAATTTAAACACTCCTAACATTTAAATAAAAGAAAAAGAAAATATATGGTTGCAATAGTTAATGCACTCTTAAGTAGTACCGCCTTTCTTTTTCTTAATTTGTAATAATTTTTGTGTTACTAATTAAGCTGTATTTAAATAAATTTATTAAAGAGAGTAATTTGAGTTTTTAAAATATGTTGAAGGAACAAAATTTATTTAAATACAGCTTAATACAAAATTAAAGGAAGAAAAATACTTTATCTTTTTTTATTAGTTATCAAAATTATTAAAATGATTGTCCCAAAATATTTATCATTAGCAAAATCAAATTAAAATTAATTTATTTTTTATTTTTCCCTTAAAACCAATTATTTAGTAAAAAAAAAATTCTTGCTTATGATTTCTTGAATTTGTAAAAGAGAAATTTGACAACTAATATGGGATGTATAGAATAAACAATATCAACAATAAGATTATTAGACAACTCATAGACATTTTTATTAAAATGAAAGGAAAAAACAAAACAAAATGAAAATCATTATGTATTAAAAATATAATTGAAAATGAACCCTTCTATAAATTTGATTACAAAATATTTTTTTTAAAATCATATAAATAATAGGCTAAATAATATATTTTTATTTATCTAAGTTATCCAATATTTTATTTTTGTGCAAACCTTGTCTAATTAAATGTTATAATTAATCACGGTTAATATCATTTTTGTATTTTTACAACTAATTAACCACTATATTAATTATAGTAATAATCTTGGTACCATATTTCATAATTAAACATAAACATATATGAAATTGATAAATTAAGAATTGAATGATATTGAAACGAATGATGGAACAATATAAAAAAAGAAAAAGACATACTAATAGAAAAGAAAATAAGGTAAACAATGCATACTTCTCCCAATCGATTTTGCTTGACAAATAACTTTGTAGTCTTCGTTAGACTCCCAAATTTTCAAAACAATAAAATTAACGACTCAAAATTCTAATTGCCACTAATATTGTATTTCA
>JAJONR010005365.1:0-42339 GCA_029582245.1 Solanum etuberosum | reverse complement strand
TGCTTTGCTAGCTTCCGCATTACATCTGCTTATTTCGGTCCTAACAAATGGTATCAGAGTCATGGTTCAAGGATGGAACCATGTTAGAGATGAGTGTTCATCTTGGCGGGTGTAGTTCTAGCCGTAACCTTTTTGACAGTAATGAAGATTTTTTGTTGGAGAATTTTTTCAGAGAGGTTCTCTGTGTCGAGACGTAGATTTGATGGAGGAGATTATGGAGAAGAGATGCAATCTGTTGAAAATTATGTGAAGAAGGTGGATAAATTTATTTTGTCAGAAATTCAGGCCAAGGGAAAGATTTGTTGGGTTTTATTTGCCCTGATTTCTTACCATAAATAAGTTCTCTTTTAGGAAAATGTTTTAATATTTTACTAGTCCTTTTCTTGTAGGAAAGGTTTTAGGACTCTATATATATAGGTTTGTTCCTTCTAACTTAATTAGCATTCACAATGTAGTCCTAGGGTTTTTGAGAGTTGCGGTTATGGATGATAATTTTGTGTACCTCCTTGTATTCCGAGTGAATTGGTTGAGGTTGTTTCTCTATATATTTTGTACTCTCATATTTATAGTGGATTGCTCATCTCCTTTGTGGACGTAGGTCGATTGACCGGACCACATTAAATCTGTCTCTTTTGGTGTGTTTTTCGTTTGTCTTCTTACTCGTGGTCTTTCGAGGTTTGCTTTGCTAGCTTCCGCATTACACCTGCTTATTTCGGTCCTAACAAGTGGTATCAGAGTCATGGTTCAAGGATGGAACCATGTTAGAAATGGGTGTTCATCTTGGCGGGTGTAGTTCTAGCCGCAACCTTTTTTACAGTAATGAAGATTTTTTGTTGGAGAAATTGTTTTAGAGAGGTTCTCTGTGTCGAGGCGTAGATTTGATGGAGGAGATTATGGAGAAAAGATGCAATCTGTTGAAAATTATGTAAAGAAGGTGGATAAATTTATTTTGTCAGAAATTCAGGCCAAGGGGGAGATTTGTTGGGTTTTATTTGCCCTGATTTCTTACCATAAATAAGTTTTCCTTTTAGGAAAATGTTTTAATATTTTACTAGCCCTTTTCTTGTAGGAAATGTTTTAGGACTCTATATATATAGGTTTGTTCTTTTTAACTTAATTAACATTCACAATGTAGTCCTAGGATTTTGAGAGTTATGGTTATGGAAGAGAATTTTGTGTACCTCTTTGTATTCCGAGTGAATTGGTTGAGGTTGTTTCTCTCTATATTTTGTACTCTCATATTTATAGTGGATTGCTCATCTCCTTTGTGGACGTAGGTCGATTGACCGAACCACGTTAAATCTGTCTCTTTTGGTGTGTTTCTCGTTTGTCTTCTTAGTCGTGGTCTTTCGAGGTTTGTTTTGCTAGCTTCCGCATTACACCTGCTTATTTCGGTCCTAACAAGTGGTATCAGAGCATAGGTTATTGTTCATTATTAATTTGAATGATGGAGGCAAATATGAGCAAGATGGTTTGTTTGAATGGCAGTAACTATCATACTTGGAGAGGCAAGATGAAAGATCTTCTATTTGTCAAGAAGATGCATTTACTTGTGTTCGCTTCTGATAAACCCCAGTCCATGACAGATGAGGAATGGAAATTTGAGCACTTGCAGGTTTGTGGCTATATTAGACAATGGGTTGAAGATAATGTTAGAAATCACATTGTGAATGAGACACATGCAAGAAGTTTGTGGGACAAGCTCGAGACACTTTATGCTTCGAAGACTGGCAACAATAAGTTGTTTCTATTGAAACAATTGATGAATATCAGGTATAAAGAGGGCACTCCTATTTTTGATCATATTAATGATTTTTAGGGTGTTCTTGACCAGTTATCTGAAATGAATGTAAAATTCGATGAAGAAATACAGGGACTATGGCTTCTTAATACTCTGCCAGACTCTTTTGAAACTCTTCGAGTTTCTTTGACTAATTCTGCTCCCAGTAGTGTTGTGACCATGGAATATGCTAAGAGTGTTGTCTTGAATGAAGAGATGAGAAGAAGATCTCAAGGCTCATCTTCTTCTACTTCATACTCCGATGTTTTGGTTACTGAAGATAGGGGGAGAAACAAGTTCAGAGGTCAGAATGACAAAGATAAAAGTAGAGGTAAGTCAAAATCTAAATAGAAGAATGTTACATGTGACTATTTCCACAAGAATGGGCATATCAAGAAATATTGTTTTAAGTACAAGAGAGAAAAATCAAAAGAAATCCGTTTTAGAGATTGAGAGAAAGAGAGAAAAATCTCGTTTTGCTTCAGGAAATTTTCTGCTCAGGCAGTCTGCTTCAGACAGAGTTTTCTGCTTCGTTAACCGTTGGATCGTGATCAAATTTAAACTGAGAATTCTCAGTATCTTTTTCTTGCAATTCAACGGTGAAGATCGGAGTTGGAGGTCTGTAGCTTCTGATTTTGGAGTGTGAACAGTTACTCGTTTTTGGGTGAAATCTCTCCTTTAATTCTCTAGTTTTGGTGCAATCTTGTTTTGTTGTTGCTCGTTGTTTGGCGCTTGTTTTGTGGCCAATTTTGGAGAACAATTTTGTAACTCTTGGTGTTTATAGTGGATCTTTTGGTCCTGTGGTTTTTTACTCTTCACATCGAAGGGTTTTCCACGTAAATCGTTGTGTCTTGTGTGATTGGCTTATTCTTATCTTGTTATTTTTGTTTGGTTGATATACTTGCTGTCCATTCTTCGTATTGCTTGATTTGGTTTGTCTTTTCTTGGTTCAAATTGAAAGGGAAAGTTAGACTTGGGTATTATTCCGTTGTTATCCTGTCGGGCATTCTTGTTAGTGTCTTGTCTTTCCAAACAAAGTGTACTCCTTCATACATAATTAGAGGTTATGTGTTTGAATTCAAAATATATGATCATCTTTATTGAGAGGCGTTACCCTCAGTTTGAAATTTTTCGACACGGATTCAATCAAACCTCTATAGGAATACCAAATACTGAATAGAAGACCAAAAAATAACAATAATTGCTTAGTGTTGACAAGTTTTTGGTAAAGTGTACTGCACTCTTTTATTCTTAATCGCAAGTTTCGAATTTGAATTTAGTGAACGAGTTTATTCTTTTATAGCGAGTGGTTCATCTCTTATATAAAATTTTCTGATAAACATTCTGATTAATCAAATCTAATACGAGTATCAAATACCAAATAAAAAAATAATTATTAGAGTGGTATTGATGAAAATTGCATGGAAAGGAAATAGACAAGCAGTGGTGTGAAGAATACGTTAGGCTAACAATATCATGTGACATAATGTATGAATGAAACTATATAATAAAAAAAAGTTAATAATTAAAGATAGAAATTGTAATTATTTATGTTAGTGGGGACTAGGAAAGCAAATAATAATTTTTTAAAAAGGTGTTGATTGATTTCTTTTTACTCATCTCGTCCCCTCAATCAATGCAAATCATTAAACTCCCCACTAGTTTTTCCCCTTGTCGGTGTTGGCGTGCTCCCATTTTATCAAATCCCCCCCCTCCCCCACATCCTCTCTTTTAAGAGGGTGCGGGGTGGGGGTCGTAAATATTTATCTGCACTTGATATTTATATTCGATCAAGTAATATAATTTGAGCAACTAAATTTTAAAGTGAGAATACATATCATTTGTTGATGGTTAAGAAAGAAATCGGAATATGTAAGACTTTATTTTTTTCATTTATTATTGATTTGGTGTAAATATTGAGTGTGAATGAAATTTTATTTTGTAAAATAGGAGTGATTTTTTCGTTGAAAAGATCAATAGAAAAGAATTCATCGTGAATTTGATATAATTCATGGTTTTTACATGTGTTGTGTGTTATATATACTTGATAGTTGAGTCAAATTGAAATAAATCGACTTGATTAAGTTAGGCTTAATGCGGTCGATTCGATCTCAACATGTATCTCAATTTAATCGAATCGTTTAAATCTTTTTGAAATAGTGAAACCTACTCGAGCTTAGGATCACTAGTCGTGTCTGATTTCTCCAAGTTGGTATAGTCTGATCTAACTTCTTTTCTTTCATAACTTTTATGGTTGCACTTATTAAAATTTACGAAAATGGTGAATTCAATTCACTCCAATCGTTAAGTTTATAAGGTGTATGATACTTGATTATTGAGTTGAATCAACATGGGCCGACGTAATTAAATTGGGGTTAATGGAGCTTGGTTCGATCTCATGTGCCTCATCTTAATTAATTAAGTCATTTAATCTTTTTGAAATGATGAAATCGACTCGACCTTGGGATTACTAACCGATTGATTTGCCCAGTGAATTGGTTTAGTTCAACCTAACTATTACTTTTAATAATTTGTATGGTTGCAGTAGCTTAAATTATACGAAAATGATAAAATCGATTCAGTTCAATCATTGATTTTATTGTCTATGTTATACTTGACTATTGAGTCGAATCGACACAGATCAACTTGATTAAGTTGGGGTTAATGAGATCTTGATTCATTTTTCATTTGTCTTAACTTAATTAAACCGTTAAGTCTTTCTAAAATGATGAAATCGCCTCAAGCTTACGAAATGCTAATATATTTTCTTAATTGAGTTGTAATAATTCTACAAATAAATAGAATCGTAGGTAAGTAGTTCTCTTAACTCTCCTCATACTACAATTATTTTTTTATTTTGTAGAATGTGACTAATGTCCACTAATTATTAAAAGAAACATTTTTATTGGACTAAACTATTAATTATGAAACCAATAGTCAAGATTTAAAAAAGAGATTTGTGGAATGATTAGGCTTGTGGGGTCCAAAACAACTCAAATAAATCAAAGACTAAATACATTAGAGAACAAAATAAAGTCCAAAATTGTTTATATGAACTTAAACCTATGATGTTTGAACAACAAACATTACTTACAAACCACAATCCCTAACTTAATGATGTGACAAATATACCACAAAACTTGCTCTTTTGTCTAATTTGGCCCACAAAGTTAATGACTTTTTTTTAATAAGTGGTCCTCTTTTATCCCACAATGTGGCTAAGTCCTTATCACAAAGTTTACTATTGAATTTGAGGTGAAAAAAGAGAGCACCATCTTCCCATTAATAGAACATCAAGAAGATTTTGGAAAGTGGGGAGACTTTTTTGAACAATACAAATATCGGATAATCTTGTTCATCAAAATTTATATGAATACGAAGAAATCAATCTGTGTTCACTAAGATCGGAAGCGAAACTACAATTTTAAATTTATGAATTTAGAATTTTAGAAACTGCAGCTTATTGTATGTACATATTCAGTGATTTTAAAAAAATACAAGTATGAGTTGAAATAAACTTATTAACTCTATCGAACCGTAGGCAAAATTTTAGCTCCACCCTTAACCTCTATTATTTACATCGACTTCATGACTACTAAGTCACACCGAGGATCGAGTTAGGGCGCACAAGGGATAATCTAAATCTTATTGTTAAGAAGTTACATATGTATTTAAAATTATTTTATATGTATATATAATAAATATTAAATTTTGTTAATTTTTTCATATGTTTATTTATTTATATTTTAAATCTATTTATTAAAATTTCTCACTCCACCATTAACCCCACCCTAACTAGAGTTGGGAGACATTTTCCTTTGGAACTTAAGTCAATAAAAGTACAATTCTCACCCATTTTATCTCCTTATGGTCGTTTTAAAAAGAAAAAAAAAAGTAGAGCCTTTTTCCACCATTCAATTTATAAAATAAAAATAAAAAATGACATAGAAGAAAAATTACTCTGTGTTCATACTATAAGGAGTATTTATTGATCTGTTTCTTTTTATATTAATTTAGAAAATATAAATCTTAGTTTGTTGTTTACTTGTTTGTAATAAATCAATTGTAAAAACTCACATGAGGATAAATCCGTCACATCAAATTAAATTATTATTTACATGTATGAACATTCTACAAGTTGAACCTTAAATTATACTATAGAGTAATAAAAAATAAGCCAATTACATGTTAGTTTCTTTGTTCTAAATAATTATATTATATATAATCGCTATTGTTATTTCTCTATTATTTTTAACACGATTTTTTTATTACTACATACTTTTTTATAGTGATTTTGTTATGCCTTATTTAAGTTGAGCGCGACTCTATATGAGGCTCATGCTACAAAGCAAATGGGAGAATCTATTGAAAACAAACTATCTACATTCATAACATAAGAATAAAGTTACGTACGGACCATCTTTTTCAGACTTTACCTGTGGAATTACTGAGTACGTTTTTATAATGTTAGTATTTTAAAAAAATGAGTCTAAGGTATAAATTTGACAACTTGATATTCAACATTATATTTCCTTGCTTCTTTTTTTTTGTTTTGTTTTACATAATATATTTAGACAGCATGTTATTCAGCAACCTATTCCAGTAGTTATATTCCAAATATAATCTGTCTAATATTCCTCCCAAAAAAAATAGTTGGCATAAAAAAAAGTTATTAATCACATTATAGATAATTAGATACTATATAGTACGCGTTTTAGGTATAATTCAATATTCATCAATTGATATATTAATTCACTTTACACTCAACTAATATTTTATATAGTATTTAATTGAGTTAAAAATCTTAAAATTTTCAAACAAACAGGAATTAAAAATAGTTTTTATTTATGTGTCAGTCAAAATTCAGAGAATATTTTGTAGACCAAAACAGTGTCATATATAGTCAGTGGGTTGGGTGCAAAAACAGCCAAATTATGAGTTTGAGTTATTAGTTTCCTTCCCTTAATTTAATTAGTCAAATGTGTTTTTTGAGTGAAGCTGTAACTATTCATTTATTTTTAATCAGAGGTTTTGGATTCAAATCTCTCTGGATATGAAGTTGTCTTTGTTAGGAAAAGATTTATTCCATGTAGAATTTTTCAACGTGAATCCAAATTTAGTCGAGCTCAAATATGAATACCTAACATTGAGTGGAAGATAAAAAAAAAGTGCAAATATATTTGATTTTCACTTTCTTTCTTTGTACGTGTTTGGACATATATTTTAATTAAAACTTTTTTGGGTTTGATAATGCATTTCACTAGATTATTTTTTTTTTTTTAAAAAAGGATTATTACAGGAAAGAAAGACGACAGAGAATATCTTAATTGATTAAATGAAAATGTGAAGTAAAAAGAAAAAGGAAAATTAAGATAATGATTTCATTTACTAATTGCATGTACTAAACTTGTAGGAGAAGTAATTAATTATTAGGAAATATATGGTAATTAGATATCAATTACATTATAGTTTGATTAAAGAAACAAAGAAAGAGATTACTTTAATTAATTCGTTTATTTGATTTTCTTGGACAGAATTTAGTTATATATGACATTGTCAAAGTTACCATTTTAGTTTAAGTTATTATATCAATCAATTTTTTGTTTGAATTAGGTGTAGTATTGGTCATCAATAGTTAAAATTACTTTAACTAATTCCTACTATTTTCTATAATAAAGGTAATTAATAACACCATAATAATAATAATAATAATAATAATAATAATAATAATAATAATAATTACATCTCAATCTTATAATATGATCTTCCAAATTCAAATAATGAAAGGGTTGCGATAAGCAAAGGTAAAACTACAATTGTATCGACTTATTTTAATTGAACACACTAATTTAAAATTCAAAATCTTAAATTTACTTACAGCGGTAAGTTGACTATACAATAAAATTGGTTAAATTTATTATTTTTATATAATTTTTAAGTTGAAAATTAATTGTATTATTTTAATCATATAGGCCTTTGAGAGATATTTTGAATAAAATGACATGAAGATGCATTTAGTGATGTAGTTGGATGAACTGATCAGCATTGTGTTTGTTTGCATATCACACGTATCCCATGAGGCCATGACTCATATATTATTACTCGGTCTGTCTCAAATTATGTATCGTATTTTTTTTTATATCTTTTAAAAAAATTAATTAGAAATAGATTTTTTATTAGTTTTCCTCATTTATATCGGAACATATAATTTATATTTATTATTATTAAGTATTTGCTTGTAGTTTTAAGTTTTAACAATAATTATTATTAAGAATAAAATGAGAAAGAAATAATCAATATTGTATAAAAATAATAATAAATAATTTGAGATGGATGGAGTAGTTTAAACAAAATAAAATATAATTATAAATATAAATATTAAACAAATAAAGTATAAAAAAAATTTAAAAAAGTTTGGAAGTAAAGTATAATTTTATAATAAGCTACTCCACTATTAAAGGTAAAGAAGCAAAATTTAAGCAATTATTCACGGAATTGTTTAAAGTTACATCAAATACCAAAATATTAAATATCCACACAAAAAGATAATAATAATCAAATTTCCACAATTATTGCTCTTTATAGATCTTCCAAAATTTGAAGTACAAAATAAAATAAAATAAAGTTAAAGAGAATATAAGACCAAAAATAGTAAAGAAATATTGAAAATCTCTCCTTGTTAAATAGCCATAAATAAGTTTAGGTAAAAAGAGCAAATCTTTTTTTAAATATATTAGAAAGTCTTTTGTTCTTATTTTCTTTTTACTCTATGACAAAAGTGTTCATAAAGTGATAAGACCATTTATTTAAAGTTTGTTTTCCATTATTTACTATTTAATTTAGAGTTTAAAGTTCTGTATAGTAAAAAAAAAAATAGTGTAAAAAATTACTCTTTATTCCAAATTAAATTACGTAAATTTTGATCAATATTATAAAATACAATTTTTGATATGTAGATATGAAAAAAATTACATAACTTATAATATTTTTTTTGTATAATTTTAAATCTTTTAATTTGGTTTTTAGAGTTTAAAGTTCTGTATAGTAAAAAAAAAATAGTGTAAAGAATTACTCTTTATTCCAAATTAAATTACGTGAATTTTGATCAATATTATAAAATGCAATTTTTTATACGTAGATATGAAAAAAATTACATAACTTATAATATTTTTTTGTATAATTTTAAATCTTTTAATTTGATTTTTTGGTGATTGCACCTTGCTGTATTATTACAATTTTATTTGTATTTGAATTTTGCTACAGTTTAACCGAAAGTGTTTCGAAATCAATTTCCTATCCTTTATGAAATAAGATCTACGGCCGCTCTATCTATCTCAAATATATAAATAGTCATATCACCTATAAGGTAACATATAAATTTTCAATGAAATAAATATTGATTTAAAGTAGCCTAAAGTAATTACTTTATTTTCTTTTAGAGTATAGTATTAATAATAATTAAGACTCAAGAGGATCATAAGTATGTATTTCCACTTGCAATGAAGTAAAATGATGATATTCATGAATGAACATAATGCAGAATCATTGAATTCTCATCCAACACCTTTACTCCAAAACTTCACCAACCCAAAAATTTCTCATTTATGAACCCCCAAATATTTGACCATAACACATATACACTGTCAATTTTTACCATAAAGTTTCTTGATTTTTACTAGCTTCATTAGGCTCTCCTGGTTGTGTTTTTTTTTTTAATTTTTTATGAAAAAAGATTTGAACTTTCTTTTGTCTAGTTGAAAACACAGAGACAAAGCATTTATGTTTTGGTGTTTGTTTTCTTTGTTGGCTTTTTCATGCAGAGGTCAGACAAGGTAAGTTCACATTATTCATTCTTTCTTCCAGAAACCCCAAAACTCTTAGTTGTCCTCTGAAATTCCATTATCTTCTGAGCTGCTGTTTATCATTTTTCTAAAGAAAGATTGGATTTTTATTCATTTTGAGCCAATTGTGTACACTTCTTGAACTTTTGGCTTTGTGGGGTTGTGCTGAAAGTGTTTGTTTTGCTGATTCTTGGAAAGTAGAACAACTTTTATGTGTCAAAAATGGTGTTAAAGTTCTGAAAAAAGGGAGGTTTTTGGAGTTGTTTGAAGGTTTTTTTTTTTGCTTCTTTCTTTTTCTCTCTGAGTTTTACAGTTGAAGTCTTATCTTTCTCATTTTCTCACTAGAAAGATTTGATTTTTATGTATTTTTAGTCAATAGTGTACTCTTCTTGAACTTTTGGCTTTGTGGGGTTGTGGTAAAAATGGTGTTGGAGTTCTGAAAAGGGGAGATTTTTGGAGTTGTTTGGAGGGTTTTGCTTCTTTCTTTTACACTCTTGAGTTTTATAGTTGAAGCCTTATCTACAAATGGGAATAGGCATTCTTGGTTCTTTTCTGCTTTTGACTGTGTTCTTTAGGCCTTTGCTTTGCCAACAGCCAAATACTGATGGATTTTTTGTGTCTGATTTTCTTCAAAAGATGGGGGTTACTAAAGTTCACAACTTTTCAGCTCACTTTTGTTCTTGGCAAGGGGTGGGATGTGATTCTAAGGATGAAAATGTTGTTAATTTGACAGCTAAAAGTTTTGGTTTATCTGGTGTGATTCCTGATAACACCATTGGTAAACTCACAAAGCTTAAGTATTTGGATCTGAGCAACAATAAACTCATTGGTTTGCCTTCTGATATATGGAGTTTAGGTTCACTTGAGTACCTTAACCTCTCACATAACCATATCTCTGGTGACCTTTCAAGTAACATAGGCAATTTTGGTGTTCTTGAAATCATGGACTTTTCTGTCAACAATTTCTCTGGGAAAATCCCAGATGCCATTAGCTCCCTTTCAAGTTTGCATTCTCTTAATCTTAGTAAGAACCTGTTTGATTCAGAAATCCCTTCTGGAATTTTGGGCTGTCATTCTTTGGAATCCCTTGATCTTTCAGAAAACAGACTCACTGGTTTTCCTAATGATTTTGGTTCTACATTTCACAAGCTCAGGTTCTTGAATCTTGCAGAAAATGAGATTATTGGTAAAGATTCAGATTTTTCAAGAATGGATTCAATCACTCATATCAATATTTCAGGCAATCTGTTTAAGGGTTCTGTTGTTGGTCTTTTTGAGGGGCCATTGGAAGTGATTGATTTGAGTAGAAACCAGTTTGATGGTCACATTTCTCAGGTAAACTTCAGTTCCAGCTTCAATTGGTCTCATTTGGTTTATCTTGATTTATCTGAGAATCACCTTAGTGGAGAGATCATTAGAGAGTTAAAGAATGCTCGAAATCTCCTATACCTTAATCTTGCAGATAATAGATTTTCACATCAAGAATTTCCACAAACTGATGTGTTATCTAGCTTAGAGTATCTGAATTTGTCTGGAACTAGTTTGATTGGCCAAATTCCTCAAGAGCTCTCGTCGTTGAGTCGCTTGAAAATCCTTGATATATCCAAAAACCATCTTAGTAAACGTATTCCTCCGCTGAGCAATAGAAATCTCCTGGTTCTTGATGTTTCATACAACAATTTGACTGGTGATATTCCATTGCCACTTGTAGAGATACTCCCAAGGATGGAAAGGTTCAATTTTTCTTACAACAATCTAACTCTTTGTGCTACTGAATTCTCCCCTAAAACACTCCTTTCGGCTTTTATCGGGTCATCAAATGGATGTCCTATTGCTGCCAACCCAGCTCTCTTCCACAAGAAAGCTCCGAAACACAGAGGACTTAAACTTGCTTTGGCATTAACTTTCTCTATGGTCTTTCTGCTTCTTGGTTTACTGTTCTTGGCGTTTGGTTGTCGAAGGAAAACCACGATATGGGCGGTTAAACAGAATTCTTACAAGGAAGAACAGACTATTTCTGGTCCTTTTTCATTCCAGACTGATTCAACAACTTGGGTTGCTGATGTTAAGCAAGCAAACTCAGTGCCTGTTGTGATTTTCGAGAAGCCACTGTTGAATTTCACATTTGCAGATCTTTTATCTGCAACTTCTAATTTCGATCGAGGCACATTGTTAGCTGAAGGGAGGTTTGGTCCTGTTTATAGAGGCTTTTTACCAGGTGGCATTCATGTGGCAGTGAAAGTTCTTGTTCATGGTTCCACTATGACAGACCATGAAGCTGCAAGAGAACTCGAGTATCTTGGCCGGATAAAACATCCTAATCTTGTTCCATTGACAGGATACTGCTTGGCTGGTGAGCAAAGAATTGCCATTTATGATTACATGGAGAATGGAAATTTGCAGAATTTGCTTCATGACTTGCCACTCGGGGTTCGAACTACTACTGAAGACTGGAGCACAGATACGTGGGAAGAGGAGGATGATAATAACAGTATTCAGAATGTTGGTTCTGAAGGGTTGTTAACCACTTGGAGATTTAGGCACAAAATCGCGCTTGGCACTGCTAGAGCACTTGCATTTCTACACCATGGTTGTTCACCTCCCATTATACATAGAGATGTCAAAGCTAGCAGTGTTTATCTTGATATGAACTTGGAGCCTAGACTATCCGATTTTGGATTGGCCAAAATCTTTGGCACGGGACCCGAGGATGAGATCACTCGCGGTTCACCTGGATACATTCCCCCAGAATTTCTTCATCCAGAAAGCAGCTCACCTAAATATCCTACACCAAAGTCAGATGTGTATGGATTTGGAGTCATCCTTTTCGAGCTAATTACCGGGAAAAAACCAGTTGAAGATGATTATCCACAACACAATGATGGTAACTTGGTTGGTTGGGTTAGAGGATTAGTAAGGAACAACGAGGGATCAAGAGTTATCGATCCAAAAATTCGTGGAACTGCATCACAGACACAAATACTAGAAGCCTTGAAAATCGGTTATCTATGCACAGCTGAAGTTCCCGCGAAACGACCAAGTATGCATCAAGTAGTTGGACTGCTTAAGGATATTGAGCCTGCACAACAATGAAAATAAGAGGACACAAAGGCATTGGCAACAATGCAATTTTCACCTCTTATTTTTTTTGGTATTTTGAGTTCTCTTTTGTGCTGTTACCTAGCACAAGGGAATTGTACAGTAGTCCAATATTTTTGTTTGCTGCTTTATGCAATGTTCTCATTTTCCACTGGAAAAGTTTTTAAGTTGTAGTACAAAATAGGCATTTTGCTTGACCCTTGATGAAGAACAAATTTTCCACTCATTGTCATTTGTCTTTCAATTCTTTGAGATCTTTACGAGTTACTCTCTCTGTTTCAATTTGTTTGTGTTACTTTCTTTTTTAGTCCGTTTAAAACAAGAATATCACCTTTTTTGTAGTGTCAAGCTTTTGTGCTTGGTTCATGATGTTGTAAAATCATTCTGTTAAGAGTTCATGGGGCCTCCCAGAATTAGTCAGATTCTTGCTTGCTGACAAAGAACAGCATCCAAAGACACTTTATGTATCCAAAAGTGAGATGGTCACTTTTTTTTTGGGTGAATACTCATACTCATAGCGGAAACAATCTCTTACAGAAATATTAGGTACAACTTATGTGGTCCGGTTTTTTCTTGAAGTCTGCATATAGTGAGAGTTTAGTGCATTGTGCCGCTTTTACTCTTATAGAAGTGTTGCAATACTTGTTGAGCCCTTCAAAAATAATGTAGCGTTCATATCGGATTTTTTTAAAATAGCATAGATTTTGAATGGTTCAACACACATTCGATGATATTTTTAAGAGTCGGAGCAACAAATGTGTCGAATGCTTAAAAAAAAAATGCTTTTACATCATCAGACTCTCCAAAAATATTATTACATCCATATCGAATCCTCTAAAAATATATAAGTTCAAAATGATTCAACGGTTGACACACTAATAGTATTCTGAAGAGTGTGAGCAACACACGAGTGGGGACTCTTTAAAAAAATATTGTCACTCCCATGTTAAATTCTATTGAATGAATAGATTTCAAAGAATCCGACACATACTTATAGTTTTGAACAGTCTGAACAACATAATTCCGTAGAGTTTTTATAAAGTCTCAACAACATAATTATAAAGGCAGATTTTTTCATTATATATTATGATGGACCTGGTTGGTGTTAATTTATGGGGCTCCATTCAATTCTTGGAAATAGTAATTGCAGAAAAACCATAAAGGACCACTGTCTCTAGTGGTCCTTTTCATGAAGTATGTGTCATTGTGTATATAGGCCAAGAAGTTTAAAGTATTCTAATTCCTCTAACATTAATTTAATTAATCACTTTTGACTAAGTTTCTCTGTTGCTTATGTTCAATCATTTAGCCTTTTATTGCACAAAGATGGAACGGTGAATGAAGTGAGTGAAAATTATATATAAAAAAATATTAGCATCTACTTCCTCGGAATTTATGTTGATGAGAAGTAATATGTATTTCAGTGAATTAGTTAAGATATAGATAATATGATATGCATAAGTGATGTATATCACGTGGTGAAATAGTTCAGATACAAATAAATTGATTCGTACAAGTAAATGTATCGAACGGTGAAATAGTATAGGGTATACAAACAACCTTGTATGTACTAGTGACAGTCGTAATAAGTAATCCGATGATGAAATAGACGAGGTACTTGTACAAACAAGGTGGTTTTTATAAGTATCATGTATCTGACTGTGAAATGGTTGAGATAAGGACAAGCTTGTCCGTACAAGTAACATATATTCTATGGTGATATGGTTGAGATACGAATAAGCTGGTATGCACAAGTAACAAGTATCTAATGGTGAAATAATCGAGATACGAACAAACTGATGATCTGTTACAAATAATCAATATTTATTGAAATAATTTACAAACAAACAGATTCAGACATCACGATTAAAAATATATATATTGAGTTGTCAGAATATGATTTCAAACAAGAGAAGACAAACAAATGTGGGAGTACTAGATACTAGCAAGATGTGTGCTTACAACATAGTAAGTCACAACCAACATAATCAGTAATGTCATGTTCTTGGAATCTTGAAAAAGTTAGCTATCACAAATGTTAGGTACATTGATAGAGTATGATAATAATTCAATATTTTGAAGACATGCATGACAGCTTGGTCACTGTTAGTAGTTAGTACTAATTTATTACTACTATTGTTACTCATTTCATTGGTTTGGTTTTGGAGCATGTCTGAAGAATTTCTGACTCAATGTACTGAAGGATGGAAAAGACTGACACCTATTAGCACTCTGTTCCGTCTCAAAATACTTATCGTATTTTTTTTATTTACATATCTCTTGAATAAATATTAAAGTAACTAGAAAAAATATTTGATTATTGTGTCCTGATTTATATCTTAAGATATATTTTTTTTAAAATTAAATATTTTTAAGGACAATTACTACTAAGAATACAGTAACAATCAGAGGTGGACCCACAATTTGAACGCGGCAAACGGGCACTATTACCTTTCTTGGGCTAATTGAAGTAAAAAATCAGTCAAATGCCATTAAAAAAATATATGAACTGCATCTAAGACTCAGACTCGGATTGTACACTCGTGCTCAAGGGTTTAAGGGGCACGACAACCAAATGCCCCAATCAAGATATGTTAAAAGTCCTTTTAAAATATATGATAGTTCTTCAAAATATATACGACCCCTACCAAATCCAATAGGATAGGTCTAACCCTGACAACAACATACTCGGTGTCATTCCAGAAGAGGGCCGAGGAGAGGTTGTTTTCGTAAGACCTTCGACAACTACAAGTTACTACTAAAGATATTTCTTTTTTTTAAAAAAAGGAAAAGGTATTGAATGTTCAAGCCAGCTGCAGGAGATATGGGTTGTAGTATTTAATATTTGGCCCTTTTTTGCTTGCTATAATTGTGGCTGAAGTTCATCAGTAACCACTTTTTGGACCGCTATTTAAAATATACTGTATCTAACATTAGTAAAGTATTTCAAAATTTAGCTACAAAAAATATTATAGGACATGTATGACTATTAAAATTGGAGAGAATAAATGTCAATTAAATGACACATTTATGTATTATACGTAACTTAGGCAACACCATTATACTTTTTTCTCGTCAACATAATGAGTTGATAGTCTCCAAAATCATACATCATTAGTAGAATGCAGCTACTTTAGTTTCCATTCCAAATGTGTAACTTAAAATTTCACAAACTAACAAGTAAACTTGTAATCACTAACAGTAATCACTAACAGGGAAGAGCAAGGGAATAAATACATTGAAGGGGAGAAGAAGTGAAAAATAAAATGATAGCATTATACAACATTCTAATGTTTCTGTGTTCAAAGAAAGGACAGATGATTGGCATCACCGGCGACAGGGACGGGGAATAGCCTTTGGGTTTTACCTGTCATCATTGATCATACAACATCCAACTCTTCTGTATGACGTTCATGCTTTCCGGTGTATACCTATTTTTCTTCAAACTCAACATCGATGATATCTGGTTGGGATTTTGAAGGACTGGTACCTCCTCGACTGCCTCTAGAAAAGAAGTCACCTCCTTTCGGCTGCCACACAACATTTCCACAGTTGGCACAGCGAACCGTTGAATTCTTGTTTCCGATAAATTGTCTCCTACAAGATGGGCACTGACCCTGCACGGATAAACAAGACGTGTGACAATGGGCTGAAAGCTGCAAACTGGTCATCGTAGCCACACAGCATTTACTCACAATGTAGCTCATAAGCACAGTATTAGGATTCAAGAATGTGCCAATAATCTGTATGTAACAGCGTTATAAGGTGCATTTAAGCCCTGAAGCGAGGCACAAAACATATTAGAGTGCTTCGCCTCGCATCATGGAGGGCTCATCACCAAGGCTATAGGACAGATTTTTCCTTGCCAATGAGTGTAATCTTGAAGATGCAACTAAATAATTGATATTTCACTTTATGGTATTTCTTTTCAATTCCTTTTGTCCATATTTTTGTTATTTTTTATTTTTATTATTAGTCTTAAGACTACATATACGTATTTGTATTTTTTTCTCCATTTGCACCTATTTTCATTAAAGTCCACATTTTTATTTGCGCTTAAAGCCCCAATGGACCTTAGAGCTTTTTTACGCTTTTCGCCTTTGATAACATTGGTACCACAACATAGTACTTCCTCCTTCTATAAGAAAATCCCACTCGTGCTCTGCTGCTATAAGTCTTTCCCTTTGTAGAACATTCAAATGAACTTACAGAAAGCATCCCATTTTCTTTTTTTTGAAACTAAAAGCATCCCATTTTCTTTTTTTTGAAACTAAAAGCATCCCATTTTCCTCCCCTTATCAATCGAGGGACTGATACCACCAAAAAACTTGACTTAAGGAACCCCCCAAATAAAAAGGAATAAATAAAGGCATAAACATAATATCAGGCTTATATAACACTTCGAATATGAGACAGCAAGTAAGGCTTATCGAGTAATGCCATCAGCTCGACAATTAGCTTAAGAGGCAACTACAACAATAATAACATACCCAGTGTAATCCCACAAGTGGGGTCTGGGGAGGGTGGTGTGTACGGAGTCTTACCCCAACCTTGAGAAGGTAGAGAGGTTGTCTCCGATAAGACCCTCGGCTCAAGACTTAAGAGGCAACTACCGAAAGAAATAATGTCCGAGCCAAATATCCGTTTAAAATTTAACTACACTGGCTCTTTCTCCAAAACCTGAATTATTATTATTAATTGAGGAGTTGGATCAACCCAGTAATGTAACTTAAAACTCAGTCAAAACAACAGTTTCATTCACACTAATTACTTCTAAGCACAAGAGTAATGAGAAATAAAGTTACCTTGATGACTAGATTGTTGGCAACAACCCCAATAAGAAGAGGTCCAGCAAATGGTAGAACCCATGTTGCAATTATCAGAATACGAAACAGCCAACCCGAAAGAGCAAACCACAGAAAGAATATTGTCTGCAAACAACACACGAGACTCAGATTTTGAGCAAGATAAAAGACTTGGATTTAGAACAAGATAACTTCAGAAATATTACGATATGTTGAAAAAAGCTCCTAGAAGCTTCAAATACATATGTGATATGACTACCTTAAAATATAGAATAGAAAATATCCAAGCTCACGATGATAAGATCTCTAGAGGTATATCTGCCAATAACCCACAGCCCAAGATAGAAAAATTGGAGAAGGATGTATAACCAGTTAGTATGAACAGAAATGCAATTAGATACCAACTTAACTAATGACTTTTACAACAGAATTGTGGCATTCAGAACTGTACTCTGAACTAGCAACTGCATTTGCAATGATTCGAAGGGTATATGGAAAGGCTGAAATATACTACAATTATCAAGCAGCCACAGCATATTGAGAACAACTTACATTATATGAAATCAGAATATCGAGCTTTATACCAAACTTTACTACTTGAGTAAATGAAACTTCTATGACAGGAAGTGTTGTTCCTATTTTCAGGTCCATAAAAGAAAAAGTAAACAAATACCATATACTGAACACTTCTATGATCCTTCTCCACCTCATAGAGGATAGAACAAATGGAATTTCAGCTCATCAATTTCCCCAGCGCTACTTGCAAATGTATCTAAATTCTCATAAGTAATAAGAAATCAATGGCATGTGGTCTAAGGTATTTAAGAACTGTGCTATAAGTTCACATGGCATGTATCTTCAAAAAGCAAATAACACTTACAGCAGCACTTCTTCCCAGTGGAGTATCCATAAAATCATTCAACTGCTTCCTATACTGCAGCAGCAACAGAAAAAACAATTAGCAGTTGACCTAATTCGCATGAAACTAACTCATGGGATGGATAAAAATACATAATACAATAACAAAATACCCAGTGAAATCCCACTGAGTGGGGTTTGGGGAGGGTATAGTGTACATAGACCTTACCACTATCTCGTGGAGATAGAGAGGTTGTTTCCGAAAGACCCTCAACTCAAGTGCATCAAACCCAAAATCCATAATGAACTTTACAAATCACTAACTAATCACTGAAACCAGAAACCTGATTGGCATGAAGAAGGCTCCAGCATGGAAGTAAAAGATCCAGAACATACTTTATGACACTAAATCAATTAACTAATTGAAGGATATTAGTACTATATTATATCTATAACATGTTGAAAATCCAGCTCAAGTTTTTACTCTCTATCCCGTAGTTCCAGTACTAAAAGCTCTACATTTTGAAAAAATCCACGATTAATTGGGGAAACTCAAGGTAATCTATGCCCGAAGGGTTATACAAGGATGAGTTGGCATATCCCATGGGATTAGCTATCCCATTTCTATATGGGATAGGTGGGATAGCCAATCCACCATTTTAGTACATTCCATGGGATTGTTATCCCTTCACCCACAAACCAAATGTGGGATAAAATAATCCCGCATTTTATCCCATGATTCTTATGCCATACCGTACCAACCAAACAACCCCTAATAGTAGATGTGTCCTTCCCAAAAAAATAACCTTCTAGACCATTTATGGATTTGTGCATCTCATCCCTTGCACAATCTTTTATTTATTACTCCCTTGGTCCCAAATTAGTTGTAAAGTTTCGCTTCTTGAGAGTCAAACAATTTGAACTCTGACCAACGTTTTTAAATGTATTTTTTCATCAAATTGACATGAGAAAAGGCACTACTGGAGTAATTATCGTATAGCTTTTTAGTATCTAAACTTTCATTGCAAAAAATGGAGTTGATCTTGATAAAACCTTAGGAGAACCACACCCCAAAAGCTAGCTATTGATGTGGGAGAACCTAAGGCAATATAAGCCCCACCACATCAGTTCCCCATTTAACCAATATGGGACCCAAGTCACATTCCTTGGGATAATCTCATAACAAACCACCACACTCGACGTCTGTGCGCTGATCGCGATACATTGCAAGCCCCAACAGAACTCTATCATACCAGTGTCACCATCCAAGACACGATGGGCCCGAAGGGTGGTGGGTGACTCGGACACCATTAATACAACCTCAAGAGAACCACACCCCAAAAGCTAGTTACTGAGAGAGCCTAAGGCAATATAAGCCCCACGTCAGCTCCCCATTTAGCCGATGTGGAACTCAGAGTCCCATTCCTTGCAATAATATCATAACAAACCACCATGCTCGGCGGTTGTCCGCTGTACATTGCTAGCCCAAGCCGAACACTGTCATACCGACCTCACCATCCAAGGCACGGTGGGCATGGAGGGTGGTGGGTGACTCTGACACCATTAATACAACCTCAGGAGAACAAGCTAATTATTGAGAGAGCCTAAGGCTATATAATCCCCACGTCAGCTCCCCACCCATTTAAACGACGTTGGACTCAAGTGTTATTCCTTGCAATAATATCATAACAATCTAATCCAATTTAACTTCAAAGATTAATCAAATTGAGCACACAGAGTGAGTTCTATTATCAGCATACAACAGAACCAAACTAAACTTATCAGTAATATAAAGGGGAAATAGGATAAGCAAACAAACCCTAGGCAAATTTGATCTAAAATCAAGAGAAAAAGTACGCCACTTCCGAGTAATCTCAAATCCACGGTCAATTTCTCTAGCACGATCAGCAGCAGACTGTGCAACATCCGATACTTTCCTTGAAACATCATATCTCCTATCAACACGCTCCGCAGTCTTCTTTGCTTCATATAAAAACTGTTCAAAACCATCGTTGGCATTCCTCCACACATCTTTCCATGCTTCACCGGATCTAACTCGTTTAGCGAATCCATCAAAATCACTCCGCCTGAAAGCATGTACATAAGTAACTTGCCGAAAAGGTAGGACTACCTTTGTTGTTGTTCGGTTAGTAAAACGTAGGGTTTTAGTAGGGTTTAAGGGATGCCATGGCAGGCTTATCGCCATAATCGCCTGAAAATTAAAGTTTTTTTTTCTTTTTCGGTTTCAGTGGTAGGCGATTGAATTTTCTGGTGGACAAAAGTTTGAGGAAATTTTATTTTGGCCCTTGTATTCTTGAGTAAATGATAAAAATGGTCTCTTATGTTTGAGGTGGGTTCAAATTAGTACCTTTAAGTATATGCACTTTATAGTTTTAATCTTTTTAAGTTTATCAAAAGTTAATATTTTCGGTCCCGTCAAACATTTATGGAATATTGTCTGTTAGATTTGACGGGAATAGTAGAAAAAGGAAATTAGCGGAAACTAACATTTAGAGGTTCAAATTTATAGTTTTTGTTATTTTTTATTTACTTAATGGAGTTTCATGCAAGTTTTTGAGGTATAATTTCAGTTATTGTGTTTTTTATGGCTTTTTTTTTTGTATTTTTGCGTAATTTTGGTGTTGCGGGATTTAGAATTCGATGAAATTTCAAGTATTTAGAGTCTATAATTTAAGGTAATGGAGAGATTGACAATGATGTTACATATTGCATTTGAAGCGGGTAGATGAAATAGAGGCTTAAGTCCGGAGTGTTGTGTAGTAAAAATGTGTCACCAAAGCTTAAAAGTAAATTTTATAGAGTGATGGTTAAAACTACTTTATTGTATATGATAGACTGTTAGCCAATGAAAAATGCAAACAACGAGAAGATGAAGATCACAAAGACGAGAATGTTGTAGATAGATGAATGGGCATACTATGACAGATAAGATTAGAAACGAGATAATAGTAGACAACATTGGAGTAGCTTCTGTAATAGATAAGATGAAAGAATGTGAAGAGGAGAAGCGCATTTGTTCTAAAAGAAGGGACCTCGAAAGTTAAAAGAGATAAATTAGAATTTAATCATATTATATCATATCGATCTATCTCGTATTTAGTTGAAAACTTTCATTTGTTGAAGTGGAGTAGGGGTGTCAAATGGTTGGATTTAAAATGGTTTGAACAAAAATGGGTAGGTATCCAATCCGCCCATATTCTATATGGGTAAATATGGCTTGGATAATTAATGGACGGATTGGATATGAGTTTACCCATATTTCATCCACATTGATTGAAGAATTGAAAAATGAAGTTATATGTTCTAAGTTTTTAAAGTAATTTTTTATTCTACTCACTCCATCCCTACCTCCAATTCACCCACCCCTAATTTTATTTTATTTTTTCTAACCCCCACCCCGCTTTCATCCCCCTCCACCCCATACCCTCCCCTCTCAACCTCACCCCGCTTTCATCCCCCCTACCCCACCTGCACCCATCCACCCCCACTTTTTTTATGATTTTTTAAAAAAATATTCTACCCCAACCCCCTCCCCCCCAATTTCCACTTTATTTTTTATGTTTTTTCATAAGAAAAATTGAGTTTCTTTTTATGTTTTTCAAAAAAAATAAAAATTACCCCCTCCCCCCGGGCACCCCCACCCCCTAGGAGCACCCCTCCCCCCCACCTTCCACCAACGTACCCCAATTTTTTTTGTTTTCCAGAAAAAAAATTATGTTTTTCAAAAAAAAAAAAAATTACCCCCTCGGCACCCCCACCACTTTCCACCAACCTACCCCTATTTTTATTTTTTTTCCTAAAAACAAAAAAAAATAGTTTTTCAAAAAAATAATAATTTACCCCCTCCCCCCGGGCACCCCCACCCCCTCGGGGCGCCCCCCCCCATGTTCCACCAACGTACCCCTAAATTTTTTTGTTTTCCAAAAAAAAAATTTATGTTTCTCAAAAAAACAAGAAAATTTACCCCCCCCCCAAACCGCCACCACCACCCTTACCCCACCTCCGCCTCCACCCATCCACCCCCAAAAATTTGTATGTTTCTCTAAAAAGAAAAATCATGTCTTTTTTTAAAAAAAAAAGAAAAGAAAAGGTTCCTGCCACCACCCACCCACCCTCCAATTTTTTTGAAAATTAAAAGTTAATATTTTTTTATTTTATTTTTTAGCACAATTAAGAGTGGAAATGAAAACTAAGTGATCTATTATGGGTCAATATGGATATCCATATTTTACCCATTTTGACCATATTTGTAGAGACTCTTAAAATAGCTTGAAGCTCATATTTACCCAATTAAAATATGAGTGATCCAAGTCATTAAATATAGATAAAATGGATTCATTTCATTAATATGGGCTGAAATTATCACTCCTAAAATGGAGCATAGTGCACTTTAAACGTTGAGCGCGAGAATTCTTTTCTTTCCTTTCAGTTTATTCACTAATCTAAAACCTAGCATTTGTTTTTTTTATTGATTCTCGAGGCGATGTCATTCTTAAATAAAGTCTATCCGAATTGAGTTAACACTTCTCAAATCAGATTAAGCCTTTCCAACCGAGCTGGACGTTGGAGACCGTTATGCACAAGCGATATACATAACTATCACGGTTCATACACCATATGTGACTTGTACCCAATAATCCTAGTAATACAAAGGATAACAAAAATTATTCAAAAGTGATAAAAGAAAAAAGCTAAAGCATTACAAGTGAATCGCACGTTGCATGACTCATTCGGGGTGACGCTCTCAACAAAAAAAAAATCACTTTTAGAGCTCAAATTTAAAATTATGATTAAGCATAAAATAGTCCCATCGCTATACCACAACTCAGGTCGATGATTTGATATGTTAGCATCTGCATGTGGACTAGTTCTGTCCATTCACTAGAGGCATCTCATTCCTTCTCCAATAATCATAAAAATAAAATCAAATAAATGTTGTCAATTTCAAGATGATTCTTTATTTTTCATTGACCAGAAAAAGTTAGTGAAAGATGTCCATCATTTGGATATATAAAATATTAGCTTTAGTTGATTTGAAATTTAACTTTAACAAGTAATTTGAATAAATTTGATATAATTTTTTTTAAAAGTTTGATAAGTTCACTCTACTATCTTGATCTTCTCAGTTTCTTAAACTAATCTGCTTTTCTATTTAATTTAAATTTAAATAAACTAAGTAGAAATAGTACCATAATAAACATCTATTTTCTTGTGTAGATTGAACTTTGATGTTTTAATATTTTATTTCTATCCTTTTTTTTGAAATAAAATATGCATATTAAAGAATAGAGAGTAGAGACTATAGAAGATAGTACTACAAATTTGCAAAATATATTAAAACTTTGAAAATAGTGTTATTAAACAAAAATTGTTTGTTTATCTAAATAATAATTAGAGAAAGGGCACAAGAACACAATTAAATTATAGCGAAATTGTCAATTACATACATTCTTTTTAGACATTTTATTACCCTTCTTGAATTATTTAAAAATAAAATTATTAATTTGTTGAGTCCAAACTAAGGTATGACACTTTAATGGTTTGTTGGTGATTAATATCTCACGTTTGATTAGAAGTATTAGTTAGTCTCGTAATTATTTATCTACCATTTGTAACACAATGATGGAATAATTAATTTAATAAAATATTTCAATCCTATCTCACCTCACATATTAAATAACTATACAAAGTAATATTGAAATTTAGAATTCTAAAATATTATTAATAATATTAGTTTATAAAAATACACTCCTAATAAAATCTTGTTAAGAATTATATTCTATGAGTCAAGTAAAATAAATTGGTGAAGTAATTATCTCATTCTTTGAGACAAATAAGGTAATTATTGTAACATTAAATTCTTAAATGGCTAGAGAAAGTCAAAGATATAAAATTAAATGTGATTGTACAAAACATTAAAATATCCATATGTACCTTTCAACACGAATTTGGTCATAAAGTCATACTCCCCTTTTTAATGGGACTCTTTGTTGTTCAAAGCAATATGGGATCGATAAATTACGATTTAGAGTAATTTTTATGATATCTAGTTAAATATATTTAATTTTCAACTAATTCATGATATGTACAATTTACTCTTGGTCTAGTGGAATATAAATTTTTACAAATTTTAAATTTCTCAAAGGTGAGCACTTTTGATTTCTGTCAAATATTTATCAAATTCTTATTGTTTTATTTCATCAAAAATGCGATGAAAAAATGAATAGAAACAACATATATTTTTGTCAAATATTTTGAAACTGCAACATAAAATATTACACTGAACATAATTAATAAAAATTGCACTAGACTTCGAAATAGACAAAAAATAGTATAAACTATAAAATTGTACTTTCAAATGTGAGTTTGCGTTAATATTTTTTATAATTACAGATCAAACTTAACAATCATAGTTTGATAAGTATATTGGGTCTTTAATTCAAGCAAATGTGTAGATCGACAAATGTGTCGCAAACCGTTTTGGTGAAGATGACGAAATGAAGGCTCATCGTTAGAGTCTTGTGTGACAAGACTGTAGCACCAAAGCTTAAGTATAAGTTTTACATGATGGTGCTTAGATCGACTATATTGTATGTGACGGATGTTGGCCTATTCAGAACTTTCATGTTTAAAGGATAAGAGTAGCGGAAATGAGGATGTTAATGTGTTGTGAGAAGGATAGATGTAAATACTCCAGTGAGGAGGTGTGACTAGTTTGTTATAGTGTGATTAAGAGATGTAGGGATAGAGGAAAGAAGCATTGAGGAGAGGTGATAAACATGACATGATACATTTCCAGCTTACCGAGGACATGACCTTGGATAAGAAGTTATTAAGATCACAAATTAGAGTTGTAAGTTAGTAGATAGTTGAGCGTTGTGTCGTTGTCTAGGGAAATAGGTTTCTCCTTACATACTAATAGTATTAGCACTGTTATCATAATCTTTGGCCTCTCAATTCTCTTTCTGTTGCTTAAGAATATTTCTCGTATTATTTGTGATGTCTTCACTAATGTTTTCTCCTTTTAAATCTGTTTTGATATGGATTACTTGACTCGAGTAAGGTCTTCTACACTCTAATTGTTATTATTGAAGATAAAAAAGAGTTCATTTTTTAATAATTTTAAAGAACCAAAATTACTTATATACAAATACTTAGGGACTATATTGAACATCACAAAAAAACAAGGGACCATTTTGTCATTTTTCTCTGCAAAAGAGGGTTACTTTTTTTCCTTTACTGAATAAAACAAGCTTCACCTCTGTTGTGTTTGGGTCCTCAAATTTTGTGTTAGTCCTTTTTGCTCTTTCCCCCAAATCAAATAGCAAAAGAATCATAGAGAGAGAAAAGGAATCCTAGAGAGAGAAGCATGTCGGACGAAGAACACCATTTTGAGTCAAAGGCAGATGCTGGTGCCTCAAAAACTTACCCACAGCAAGCTGGAACCATCCGTAAGAATGGTTACATCGTTATCAAAGGCCGTCCCTGCAAGGTCTTTTTTCTTCCTAGTAGTTCATATTTATGATTTTTTATGAATTGGGTGTGTGTAAAAATCAGATCTTGATGAACCCTTTTGCTTGTTTTGTTGTATTAAAAAGTTTCACTTTGCTAGTAGTTCATATTTTATGAATCTTTATGTGTTTTTATGAATTGAGTGTGTGTAAAAATCAGATCTTGATGAACCCTTTTGTCTGTTTTTGTTTGTGCATTTAAAAGTTTCACCTTGCTAGTAGTTCATATTTTATGAATCTTAATGGTTATGAATTGGGTGTGTGTAAAAATCAGATCTTGATGAACCCTTTTGCCTTTTTTTTTCTTTTTCTGAATCTGATTGGTCAGATTTTCATTCTGGATCTTATTTTAGTTTGATTTTTTTAGATGTATTTGCTGATTGAAGAAAAATGATGTGCTTATTAAGCTGAAAATCTGAACTTGTATTGGTGATTGATTAGTGTTATTACTCCCTAAGTTTCTAATTTATGTGATTGGTGTTTGACCAGGCATGGAGTTTATGGAGTTTGCACCTGTTTGGCCATAGATTTTAGTAAAATAAACTTGTAATAATCCGTCTACTTTTACTTGTTCACTCTTCTAAAAATTGATGTCCACTTTAACTTGTCAAGTTTAGAAAATCGAAAGCCGTCCCTGCAAGGTTTTTTGGTTTTATGATTTCACCTTGCTAGCAGTTCATATTTTATAAATCTCTTTATGTGTTTTATGGATTGGGTGTGTGTAAAAATCAGATCTTGATGAACCCCGTTGCCTTCTTTTTTTTTGTATAAAAAAATTTCACTTTGCTAGTAGTTCATATTTTATGAATCTTTATTGGTTTCTATGAAATGGGGGGTGTGTAAAAGTCAGATCTTGATGAACCCTTTTGGCCCCTTATATTTCATATATTTGTGTTGTGCTTGTGAATAGGTGGATCCAGGATTTAAGTTTTATGAGTTCAACCTCGAATATTCTTAGTTATCGATTCATATCTACTATTTGTTGCAAATTTCATAGATTTTTCCAGAAAAAATTATCATCACAATGGAAGTACTGGTTTAGATGAACTTGGTATGGTACTCTGCATCTGTCAGCCTGTGTTGTTTTCTGAATCTGATTGGCCAGAGTTTCTTCTGGATCTCTCTTCAGTTAATTGTTAGATCTATTCGCTGATAGAAGAAAAAGGGTGTCTTTAAGCTGATTGATTAGATTTAATACTTATTTAAGAAAAAGGACAATTTTTTCAAGGGAGTCTTGGCATTTCCAGGGCTGGATATAGCCAAGTGGAGCAAGGCAGTGGATCGGAACTCTAATTTAGTATCTGCTGACCACATTCAATCCCTTGCTCTCAAGAAAATAAACTTTCTGTCTTATGACTCTTTTGTAATGTGTATGTATCATTTGTTCATTCAAATATCATCCTAATAATTAATCATTGCTTTGCCTGAACTTGGACCTGTATCGCATTTTCTGATTGCCAAAGAGGATATAATATCTCAATATTGCTCATGCTCCTAGGCAATAATGGAGCTTCCGGCAATATACTAGCTGAATAGTCCAATTACGGAAGATATTCAGGGTTAAAAGTTCATCAATTAACATCCATCCTTATCACATATTTCAATTTTCAAGTACTATTCAGGTGCTAAGGCAAATAGATTGTGCAAGTCTTGTAAATATAAATAGGCGGACTTCAAAAAAGACTAACAAGATAGTATAGCAGATATTAACAAGTCTTGAGTTATTTGTAGTTTTGTTTTTATACTTTTTGTTGCAACCTTGTATATTCATTTACTGGTCTAGTTTTGGATACATGGCTTTTCAAAGAAGATTCTTGAGTTTTATTATGATAATCTTGAGCAGGTTGTTGAGGTCTCCACTTCAAAAACTGGAAAGCACGGACATGCTAAATGTCACTTTGTGGCAATTGACATTTTCAACGGAAAGAAACTCGAAGATATTGTTCCGTCCTCCCACAATTGTGACGTAATGAAGTGTTTCTTTCCCGTCTTTTTGTTTCTACTGTTGTATGTTTGGTTTACCAGCAATGGAAGTTTGATTTTTTCTGGTTTGTACATGTTTTTCTCAGGTGCCACATGTCAACCGTACCGACTATCAGCTGATTGACATCTCTGAAGATGGTTTTGTAAGTTTTTCTTTTACCACTTATGTGAAATGGAACGGTCACTCTACTCTACCTGGAGCTAAAAGAAAAAGACTAAACATAACCACATTGTTTTATGACTGAGATTTTATGCCAGACCGGTTTAGATGAATATCAACGACTGAGATTTCTTGAGTTTTTAATCCACTTGTTGTAGCATAAGGTTCAGTTTTTATTTTGAGTGTAATCCAAATGATGTGGCTATGGTGGGTTCTATTCATTTCTTCCTTGTAACACATACACACTCATATGCATAGACACACAAATGCTTTGTTTTCTTGAAAGCCACCAATTAAGTTATTTATTGCGAATTTTGTCAGCAAAATAAACAGAGAGCTTAACTAAGTTCCTATAACATCTATTGTAGTACGTCAAAAGTATTTTATAGGCTTCATCTATGTTGCTCAGACTCTCCAAAAATGTTGCCGCACTACTTTTTGAAGTCCGAGCAACATAGGTCTTCATTTGGTTAGCCTTTTGGTTAATCATTTTTTTCACCATGAAAACTTCAATCTTCTTCATTTTCTTAAGCTCAAAATGGTATGGTGAAACTGGTTGATGTCACATTATGTTAGTGGGTGCAGAGAAGAAATTACGAGTTGATACTTTTTTAGGTGTTAGTAAGATCAAATTGATTAATGGCAGGCAAGTGATAGTAGAGAATAACTTGAATATCAAAGTGAGGCAATATTTTTTTTGCCATGTTTCTATCCCTTGAAGTTCTGTTTCCAAAGCTAGAGGTTTCTTTGGCTGATTCTTTCTTGTGGCAATTTGTTCATTTTGTTGTCTTAGGTCTCCCTTCTTACTGAAAGTGGAAACACCAAGGATGACCTCCGGCTTCCCACCGATGAAAGTCTGCTGAAGCAGGTAAGAACTTTGGACAACACGGGAAAGAACGTTCCTAATATCTTATCACACAGTATCAAAGGGAATTATGACTTCTTGAACTTACATGCGCAAGTCATTTTTCTTACAACTAGATTCAACTTTTAATTTCCTCTTACTTTCTCCAAGTGATACTTGTCATTATTACTACTCTAAAGTTTTATCAAGACACTCTTCGATCTGCTAATATTGTTATTACTTTTTGTGGAAAATAATTTTCACTCACCGACCAAATACTAAACCATTTCTTAGGGAAGTATTTTTCATGGAAACATATCGAAGGAAAAAAATGACTTATGTCGTACCAAAGGCACTCCCAGTGACTGAGCATTTTTGTTTTATGTTATGTAGGTTAAAGATGGGTTCCAGGAAGGTAAGGATCTCGTGGTGTCTGTTATGTCTGCGATGGGCGAAGAGCAGATTAATGCCGTTAAGGATGTTGGTACCAAGAATTAGTTGTGCCGCGGCATCATAAAATCACTGCCAAAGCTATAAGACATTATTATATCCTAATGTGGTACTTTGATATCACTAGATTATAATCTCTGTTATTTGCTCTGTTGAAAACAAAAGAAAGAAAACTGCTGCTATGGCTAGAGAAAGTATTGGCTTTGAGCTTTTGACAGCACAGTTGAACTATGTGAAAGTTCTACTTTTTTTGGTAAAATACTGCTGCTTTTATGTTTTTCATAACCTGCCTGCATCCATTTCTTCTTCTTTGGATTGTTTATTGTTTCTCATTAAGAAATAAGGCTTGTTTCTTTGAGCCGAGGCTCTATCGGGAACAACCTCTTTACTTTTGAGATAGGAGTAAGTTTGCGTACACTGTACCCTCCCCAGACTCCACTTTGTAGGACTACACTGTGTATGTTGTTGTTGTACTAAGAAATCAAGCTTGTTTTTTTGAGCAGAGGATTTATCGAAAACTAACCTCTTTGGGGTAGGGATAAGGTTTTCATATACTCTACCCTCCTTAGACTCTATGTGGGACTTTATTGGGTATGTTGTCGATGTATTAAGAAATTAGGCTTGTTTTCTTTGAGCTTATAGTGGTAAGGTCTGTGCATATTCTGTTGTCTATAGGCTCTACTTTGTGTGATTATATTGTGTATGTTGTTGTACTAAGAAATTAGGCTTGTAACAATTTGATTGCATATTTTAATAAATCACGACGACTTAAATGGTCTACGCCCTATAGACCTTTAGGCATAGAAATTGTCCTTTAAACAAAACTTCTTATCATTTCAAGTCTCGGTAGATGGAGTTACCTAGCATCTGTATTTCTCGAGGGAGAAAATAGTTGCAGAGCTAAGTTCAATGGAAGAGATTCATTTAAATCTATTTATTAAAAAAATATGAATATGTACTAATGTAAAAATAATTTATGTTTGTATTTATACTAGTTTTTGAATCTCCTCAACCCAATGGAAAAAATAAATGGGATATTCTTGCACTTTTTTCTTTTTGAAATCTCTGTCACCGGTAGCGAGTTGCGAAGCTAGAAATTTTACTAGAGATTCAAGATTTAATATATATGAAAATATTTTGGGTTATTTACCTTATATATTACTATGATGAAAAGTGTTTAATTGTCAAGCCTTAGCTACAAATTGATGGCGTGTTTGATGATATTTCGCATTCACTGACTTAAAATCTTGAACGTTGACTATTATTGACCACCTTTGGAGACAAATAACAATCTATACGTCTTATAAAAGTTTTATTTTAATGTAATTTGTCTGAACTTTTCATTACAACATTGCGGGTTTCTAAATGAATTGGGTATTAAAATTATAAGAGGATCATTTGATTTTAAACTTGGCACATGTCATTCCGTCAAAATTAAGGGCAAATTTGTGTAAATTGTATTGGGAGGTTTATATTTGGACCAAAAGTACAACAATGATGATATATTTAGATTAAAAATATTACAATAGATATATTTAAACTATTTTTAATGGTTTAAGGGTATATTTGACTTTTACTCCGTTGCGTTTTTGCCAGCTGACTCAATTTTTTGTTTGGACTACATACATGACTAATATTATAATAAATTAGTTTTAGGTTAAAACAAGAACACAAATCCGTTGTAGTGTAGTTGGTTAGGATATTCAGTTCTCACTCGAGAGACTCGGGTTCAGGTCCAACAACGGAATTATTTTTTAATTTTTTTTTCTTTTTACAACCGTGAATCAACCACTAGTTCACGTCCTTGAATGCATTTTCTTCTCTATTAATTTTACAAAAGTTGTATGTTCATAGTTTGATTAAATTCATGTTTTAGTCATGTTCTTCACAACTAAAAGAAAAACCAAGAAAATAGAAGAGTATCAAACAATTATTTTTTGCTTCTTACTAATAATAATATAATAAATAATAAAAATCATCACAACCAGCCATTCCTTATATATATCTCTACCAAAAGGGAGATATCCAAAATAACTCATTAAGAAAAACTCGATATTTATATCAAATCAATAAGTAGTCCTAATTTGTTACTATAGCGACAACGTTAACTTTGTACTTCTATTTATTGTATTGGTTGGATTCAAAGCTGGTGTTAAACGGTACAAATTGACTTATTATACCCCAAGTACTAAACTCGAAAAATGGACAAACTGGGAACACATACGAGATTCGCCACTATAAAAAGGATAATGATAACCCTACCATTAGTTACTATATTTATGAATTTCAGAGTAATAGAAATACATGTCCTATCGAGACGGAATTTGAAACTTGCTATTTTCCTTCATATATAGTTGGTTTTCAATCTTTAGGATAAATACATTACATAATTGCTCTTATACATTCCAACCACTATCAATCAAACAACCATTTCTGCTTCTTTGATACTGTTAGGAATCCCCACATCAAACCTCATAGTTGGCTTATATTGCTCAGGGACTTCAGCACCAGCCTGTACACATATTTCTACCACTGCAGGAGCTTGTCCATAGAAGCTCCGAAGCTCTCGTTGCAACGGTTGAGCTACATCGGGTGCATGCCACACGTATCTTGGTGGTATTAAGTCGTCTAGCACTGCTGTCTGCCAACCATGTTGCCCATTTCGTTGTTGGTGCTTGTGAGCTCCACAGTTTTGTGCTTTGTGTCCACTTGGACCAACATGAACTTCTGGACAGTATCCACAAACTCTTACTGGATACATCTTTATCAGTTTATTGGCTCCGGCCCTCATTTTTTCCCACGCTACGAGTGTTTCTTCAGCTAGCAATATCGTTTCTTCTGTGCTTGATGGTGGTTCTACCTCTGGATCGGGTATCTCGGTTAGAATTGGTGGTTTTGGAGATTCTGGTTCGGGATCAGGCAATTCGCTTTCATCTGCATCAACAAATTCATTTTTTCCAGTCCATATGATTGGCTTTCTTCTCCTTTTTGTAGGATATTCAGGTAAATCAACGCCTGCTTGGATACAAAGCTCCACTACTGCAGGGATTCGAGGGATAGAAAATCTCTCCTCGTGTGTAATGCGTTTCCCAAGGCGATCGTATAGATGGTAGGATTCAAGTGGCACTATTATGTCTTCAAGAACTGCCTTTCCCCACTCGTGATGTCCTTTACGTTGCGAAGCTTGTGATCCTCTACATGACTTGAACGGATGCCCAACAGGTCCCACATGGATTTCATTACACCACCTGCGAAATTGGCACAAGATGTAACGTCAAAATATTAAAGATTTCGAAGGAGTCATAACTGTGCAGTAAACTTAAAGCATCTCATACAAGTAAAGATCATGCTTCTTTGAATTATCGTTGAATATGAACTAGACTTTCTGGAAGCATTTCATACAGATTTAAGAAACGATTTGCAGTTTGCTAATATAAAGCTTAAGGCACTGGAAAGTATTGTGTTGAAGTGTAGTGCCTTTTGAAACACTAATCATTTACTAATAAGTCAAGATCAGGAAGAGAATTACTTGCAGCCATTAACAGTTACCACTTTCAAGAGCCGCTTGAGATTGTTTATCACTGTCATTCGTGCATTGAACACATTGTACGCGGCAGGAACTAGGCTTTGGATAACCAATCCGATCTTAGGTGGAGGCACACGTCTTTTAGGTAATCGATTTTTCATTCTATCCCTGGCAGCTCTGCGTAGCTCCACAATAGGTATTGGGAAGGGCTTCTTCTCCTTCCTTGAATAGTAACGAGGCAAATCTGCATTTTGTGGATGATCACATCTAATACCAACGGTTTGGACAGGACATAACTTCTCTGATGGAATTCTAAGCTTCAATTCAAGTGCTACCCCTTTGCAAGTTTGCTGCAAACAGGTTCAGACAAGAGTTTTATTTCAAAAATAAGAAAAGGATAGAGATAAATCAACTCATAAGGAAATCCTTTCACCCTAAGCCAATGGTTCACCAACAGGCTAGTTTGAAGAGATAAAAGGATCCAAGTGAGGGATCGATTACCAATATCACCCGCTAGAGTTACATGATAGCTAAAGCACGGATAGGAGCACACATAATAGCTAACACACTAGACATCATTTATGGATTCATAGCCAAACTAATCTTTTGGTCACCACACTGTCCCTATTACTGTTAACTTATAACTTTCTAACCACAGAACTAGGAAAATAAGAAGCTATTAAAATGGCCGTTTTGAAGCAAAAGGAAAATTGTTTCTAGCTCAAACAGTCTTGAAGCAGATAAGATATGAGAATTAGAAACACTTCACGAGCACTAATAGATGCATTTCACAAACAAAGCTGATATCACGGTGGCAAAAATTTACCTAAATAGTTACAAAAGGTACTTCAAGCTAAAATATAATGGGATAAAATAGTATGTACCAGAGTGAACTAGGCAACAATTTATAGATAAGGACAATGTGGTAATCTCTCAAATATGCTGAATTTAATGTCACTACAGAGCTGAACTGCACAGCCCAATCACCTCCATTAGCATTACAACCTCATTTTGTTGTGTTGTATAAAAGAAAGGTGTATAATCCTATTTTATTACACCTACTCACCCGAGATCTTGGAAGGACCTTTCTATTACCCCCCCTCCCCTTCAGAGTAGGTTGGGGAGCCTAGAAGTAAGAAATTATCCACTTCAAAGCATGTACTAGGATAAGACTTATTTAAGATAAAAGGATGTATGGGGGTGAGTAGTCTTTCAGACAAAACAATGTACCCACACTGTTCTCCGGGACATAACATTACAAGAAAATTCCAAATTAAAACATTGCCACTAGAAAAAAACAAGCAGTTCTTTAATCCCAACTCCGCCTCAATCCCAAGCTAGTTGGGGTCGGTTACATGAATCCTCACTAGGAAATAATGTGAATGAATAGTTATACTCCCTCCGTTTAAGAAAGTAAAGAAGACTTTTGAATTTTGTCGTCTTAAACATGTAATGTGGAAAGTTTAGAATTGAAGAGTTCCCGAAAAAAGAAAGAGACATTCTTTTTGAAATGGACTAAAGAGAAAGTAAGATAATCAAATTGAAGGGGAGGGAGTACTAAGCAATATAATGCAAGTTAGAATTGGCAAACCTTCATAGAATCAAGTGAACTTAAATTCAACTGGGGATTGCATCTCGAAATTCGGAATTTAGGTGGTTGACTTCTCCCTTTACTATGCACTACAACTTTGGTACTGAGTCGGGAGTGTAGACAGCCACAATCCATTCTGCAACCAGAAAACTAGTTAGGCTCACACCATACTCTTGTTAGGTGCAGGCACAGAGACAAATTACACTTGCTTTTGGAAATAACATGTTTAGTGTTCGTGTCATACCATTTCCGTTCAGTTGTTCCCCTTTCCTACCTAACTATCACCATCTACTCAACTAGGTACGTTTAATACATAGATGGTGATACTACTGGTATGATAAAGGGAACCACTGATAGTTTGGGCGTGAACTCGCGAAAAAGTTATGTTTTTGACCATTATGTCAAAGAAAAATTATACTATATGCATTCATCAACTAACCATTATAATTTCATTGGAAATCTGTGCACCAGCAGAAATTTTCACTTATTGATACACAAAATGAACTTTTTATCATGTTATAATGAATTTCAATCAAGAAAATGAAAACCATGAACTGCGTTTATCCAAATGCCTCAAAAGCAGCCGAAAATAGTTATACTACGTACATTCATCAAGTAACCTTTTTTTACAACCATGGTGTTTGGACTTATTGTGCACACGTCAACTAATTCCCCAAGTAGCTGCTACCTCCCACTAACACAAGTACCGAGTAACTCTATCCACCAACGTTTGGACGGATTAGGAAGAAACTACCTATACCTAGTCCTTTTTGCCTTTGCTAATACTTAAACCTAGACTTCATGGTTCTCAACTCACTTCATCCAAAGTCACACCTTGGGTGCTAACCATTAAAACTTCATTGGTAATTTGTGAACCAGCAGAAATCTACACATTTTAATACACAAAATGAACTTCCCCTCGACAAGATTTTTTCTTTTTCATGTTAAACTGAATTTCAATCAAGAAAACAAAACCCCATAAACTAAATTTATCCAAATGCCTCAAAATCATACAAAAAAAAAAACTATAACCCAATTAAATTATAGCTCTAATAATGGTGTCACCAAACATAAAAATACAAAAAAAAAATTTGAAATAAACATTAGGGGAAGTTTTGGATGTTACCTTAAATCAGTTGGGTGAAGAGTTCATTGATAATTTTGTGGAGCTTTTCGAACTCCACAATACAAAATAGAAAAATACTACTATCAGATAATGTTCTTGCATTTTAATGGGCCTGAAACTATTGGGTCCAATGGTTTAATGGGCCTGTTTAAGGGCCAAACATTGGGCTGTTCAGGCAATTTACAAGAATGACCTTGAAGTTAGGTGATTTGGAACGTTTGACTTCACTTGCCTCATGAGTAACATTTAGATCATTCGCATGATAAAAAATACATCAAATCCCTCTAAACTTGGCAGCAAAACTTACTTTAGCATTTTAATTATACGATTGTTTATTTACCCCCTAGTTTCATTGAATTTAATACCACCTAAACGGATGACGTGGCAAAAAAAGTTAATTTGGGGTGGTCTTTAAGTTTTGTCCTTCAATATTTTAAGCAATAAAAAAGATTGAAAATATCCACAACATAAAAAATAAAAAAATTCAAGGCACAAGTTATGTCTTGCGAGACAAAAAAAAAAAACTGTAAGACTCAAGTTATATTGTCTTACAAAGTATATGTTAAGTTTCAGAACATTGTGCCTTAAGAAGTTCATAACCTACAAGTTATGCCTTGCAAGACATAACTTAGTTCCTATACTGATAGAGACACAAGTTCAGTTTCAAACCCTACAAAGTTCAACTGAAGAGACATAACTTTTTTCTTGTGATAATGTCGGACGATACACAAATTCTATATACTTATTATGTCTTGCGAATGAAATATTACACAACTTACATTGGTTAAGGTAAAAGTTCTTCAAATCTTTGCCTAGTGAAATTAGGTCATAAACTCATAATTAAGGGTACTTTAGCCCACAATTTTTCATTAATTAATAAGTAGGGGGGGGGATATTTAAAGACCACTATTTTGAGGGATAAAAATTAAAGATCACCCTGAAATAGGGACAATCCGTGCAAAAACTTGGTAAAATTTCAAGTTTTAACTTTCGACTCGAAGGTTTACTTGTGGAGAAGACGGGAGTCAATAATTAAGATCACCCATTTTCAAGGTCATTAGATATAATTTCTTGTTATTTTATATGAGAAAGCATGAAGTTTCATCGGTTATCCATTTTTGGGATAAGTCATTTAGTAAATGATTTTCTTTTTACTAATCTTATTACTTGTAAACCTTTTAAACTATGGTCTAAAAATTTTCTTTAAGCAAGTTGAAAATCGAGAAACATTTAGTAAAATCTTGCAAGACTAGAGAGTTTCAATACTTGTTTTTACAACATACGAGCTTCAACTTTCGCAACTACAATTATACAACAAAATCATGATTTTTACTAATTGAATTCGCAGTATAAAGAAATAAGCATACAAATAAGCTTAGAATCTCTATCTAATATATATAATATATATATTTTTTACTTTTATATGTACAATATAATTTCTTTAGATAATAAAAAGAGATTTATCCCAACCCTTTATGATATTTTAGTTCCATCCATGAATTATGAAACTAATAAGTATACAACTTTCACAACTATACAATATTCTTTATTTAATTTGCAACTAATAATTAAGTATTTTATTTTAGTTGGCCTCTCATTTCCTTTCTATTTTTGGGGCTCTTTCCATGTTGAAAACCACTAAGAGAACTATGAAAAAGGTTAAGCCAAAAGTCTTCAACAAATCCTATTTTAATGCTCTCACAAAGAATTCAACCTAACAAATCCAATCCATTAAACATTTATCAAACTTTTCACATTTCCACTATTTATACTCCTAAAAAAACACATCCAAAAGTCATTAAAAAAAATCACTTTTAATTTCAACAATAAAAAATAATAATTTAGAAAACTTTTTCAAAACAAAAAATATGGTTGGACAAGAAAACATGAAGTCAGCCGGAGTAAGGGCGGTGCCACCACCAGGGCAGCCACACACCTCCATTAGGGCACCCGGTATGGCGGCACCACCACCTTCAATGGGGCAACAGGTTTCCATGGCCGCGACAGCTGCGACCACAGGAAACCAAACGTCACCAAAATTACCTTCACCAGCTAACATGAACACAGAAGTGCTCAACCAAACACGTAAGATGCCGTTTTGCCCGGCTAAAGCCGTCGTTGGCGGCCTTGCCATAGTAATGTCGATCGCGTATTTAACCTTGTATTCCAAGAAAAAGCCCGAGGCTAGTGCCATGGATGTTGCTAGAGTCGTTACAGGAACTTCTAATCCAGAACACACTCGTCCTCGTAACTAATTATATACACTAATAGTGTAATCATGAATTTTTACATTATCAGTGTACGTAAATTAGGTTCGTTGATACGTAATTCCATTGGTGTTACGTATTTAATTGTTTTTACTTTTATTTTACAAATTTGTTTTGATTAGTTTCGTCAGTTACACGCATGTTAACTTTTTTTTTATACAAGGCAATATATAATTGCTTGGTGTATCGTGCATATGGCACGATTTTATAATAGTGTATGTAATATATATATATATACTAAAAAATAAATGATATTTACCATTAGAAATTTGCTCTAGAGTTTGACTTACAATTTTGAGTTTTTGACTTTCTTTAAATGCTAAATTAAATAGCAGATATAGCAAATTAAATGTTGGCAAAATGTTTGGTTAAGCATTTTGTTGAATTTTATGATTTTAAATTAAGAATGTGTATTGTCTGTATTAAAATATATTTTTTTTAAAATTCTTTTGGCCAGAAAATTTGGCCAGAATGATATTTTATCTTTTAAAACTTTTTTTATCCTTTTAACTTAATACCTTTTAATTAAAAAATGGAAAAAAAGATCAGTTTATTTTAAAATAAAAATATATTGTAGTTTTTTTAAATTTCTAGCCAAATTCTGGCCATATTTTCTGGCCATTTAGCATTACCCATTTTTTAAATCGTGTTGTGTTAAAGAAGTTATGTATATGGATTGTTATAATTAGATAATAATAAAATATAAATATGTATTTTTTAATAAAAAGAACATATTAAAAAAAAGCAAGATACTTAAATTAAAAGAGATGAAGTATTATCTAAAGAACCTTAAAAGCTACACATAAGGTGCAACTCTTAATGACCTTTTGGGGAAATATGCGAGCTTAGTCTAAAACATACAATATCATATAATTTTTTTTTAAAAAAAATTTAAGCTAGATAAGTTTGACAATTGATATCAAATCAATAGTTCGATGGAATAAACATAAAAATATCAAAAAAAATATTCAACATGATCATGATGAGACCCAATTTATGATATTTATCATGTCAAAAATGACTTAGAGACACATAAATATGAAGAATCCGACTCTAGTTTTTGGTGGTTGTACCATTGTTGGCATAACGTAAGTGTCATCTTAGTTATTCAAAATAAAATTTAAAATTTCTTCTGTTTCATTTTACGTGACAGTTGACACCCCCTTTTTTTAGTTCATTTTCAAAAGAAAGTAATTTTATTATAATTAGAAGATAACTTCAAAATTCTTATTTTATCCTTAATAAAATGACTTATAACTACATATATATTTTAAAAAATATTTTAAATTACAAATTTAAAAGTTTATTTTTTTTTAAACAACATGTCAAATTAAATAACGACTTATAATATAAAAAAGAAGAGCTATATATTTTGATTCTATTTCTTAACAATTTTCAACTTTTATTACATAAAAATAATTTAGTAAACTATATGGTATTATATTTATTAATAATAATTTTAATGGAGACAATTTTTATCGAGGTGACACTTATTTTAGAACTAGACGATGAATTAGTATATACTAATCCAATTGCATAATCACCAACTCCAACGCTATGTCCAAAATCACTATCCCCGAGGTGTTCTCCTCTCTATAACAACCACCGCCCATTTTCCGATTCTCAATCAGTAGCTCCTCCGATGCTCGACGTTTAACTCCGATTCCGACGAAGATTCCGACGAACACTATGGAAGTCTGTTATCACTCAAAATTCAACAATTTTCACTTTTTTCAATCACCTCCGCTCCATTTCTGTAACTATCTCTCTATTTTTATGTTTTTCCTATGTTTGTCTAATTTTTCGTATTCATAATAGCTCGTGTGATGCGTAAATGCGTTGTAAAATCATGTGAAGCATCTTCTGATCCACATTGTGATTTGATTTTGTATTTTTAGGGAAGAAGGAAGGGAAGTTATCGCTGTCGCTATTGCCATCTATGCATCCAGTAATTTTCTAATTCCGTCTAATTTTTTGTCTTGATTTTGTTTGAGCTTATTGATAGAGCAATGACTTACTTTTTGGCAGTGTTCTGTGTTTTAATTTTGTGAATTTAGTTAGTATTTGAAATTCTGTTGTTTTGAGTGAATTATTAATAAGAACAAAGCATTGTGTTAGGGTTGTGAATGCCTGTAGTGTTGCCGATACCAGTTTTATTTGTTTAATGTTTTTTTGAATTGTTGAACTGTGTAGCTGCTGCCATTTGGATTATTCACTGGTCTACATTGAATTGGTATTGGGTAAGTAAGCCAAAGGACTGTGTGCATGAGAGAGAAGAAAGCCGATGCGACTAGTAGTCCACTCGGAGGAAAATAGGTTCAATCAATGAATATATATGCTACTCTTTGAAATAGGTTCAATCAATGAATATATATGCTTTAGCAATGTTATGCATGGAAGTAAAAAAATTATACAACAATAATAACGCCTCAGTCGCAAACAAGTTGGGTCGGCTACATGATCCTCACCAATAGGTTCTCGTTTAAATTCTTCTCAGGTCAACATTTATGCAAAATAAAAACCAAAGAATGAATAGTACTAGAAGTTCTTTATATTGTCTACTTGCATATGAATCTCTAATAGGGATAAAAGACTTTGAAAGCATAGGACCTAATGCCTCAAGGACCATCAGCTTAGTGTTGCCACTTGGGCAAGCCCGCATTGGATGAATGTAGAGGTTATGGACATACACGATATTGATGGGAATTATTGTGATGGAAGAATTGTTTACAGTGAAAAGGAAGTAAAGTGAGCATAGTCTAGGAAGTGTCATGATGATAGCTAGTACTATATTGATGAAAAAGGTCAAAATCTTAAGCAGTCAATTGAACCTACGTATGGGGAGTTGAATAGTGGTTGACGAAGTATACATGGAACTCCGTTGGTAGAACATCAAAGAAGAGTCATTTTACTCATTTTCAGCTGAAGCCTTAAAGTTTACTCTAGCTTGAAAATGGAAATAAAGTAGGCTTGTGCCTTCACTATTTCTTGTTCTTAGTGAGATCTTTGGTCCTCTCCGTTTGCACCTCCACTTAAGCATACTATAGCCCTTCAAGTCTTCCTGAATTGATAACTTAAGGTTCCTTAATTTCTTGAAGGATGTTGGCAAGCTCCCAAATCCATGATAGCTATCTTGGATGCTATTGGAACTGTTGGAAGCTAGAATTTCATTCTCCTTCTTGAACGAAGCTTCACTTACTAACGAAGTGATTCTATTATGATTTTGTTCTTGCATGGCTGCATTCTTTGCTGATCAGCAATCAGTATGTTAAGCATACACATACGACCCTTCCTTGTGAGAAGCTAATTTTCCTCAATTATTAGTTTTGACTGCTATAAATTTCATTATCCAAAAAAGAAAAAAAAGGAAAGAATTGGGAGTCAACATGCTATAAGGTTCGAATATCGCTTTTGTTGACAACAAATATTGCATGTGTGACAAGATGTGATAAAGGCATTTAATTCTGACCATGTTGAATTCTACTTTCAATTGATCGGATCCATGATGTAATACATACAGTTTTAATATGAGTGTCGAATAATTGATGAATTCTTAGAAGTTGCATCCAAGTTTTGTGTTTCTGGAACTTGTTAATTAAATGGCTGAATTGTGTATGTAGAAGCATGAGAGATGTTTTCTGCGTGTAGAGGGGAGTGATAATGAGAGGGGTGTAAGTGATAGAGGACATAGCTTAAATGAAGAAACTCATTACACCATTCGAGCACATACAGCAACAACAACAACAACATACCCAGTGAAATCCCACAAGTGGGGCTCTGGGGACGGTAGAGTGTATGTAGACCTTACCCCTACCTCGTGGAGGTAGAGACACCATTCGAGCACATAGCTCCAAATAAAGGTGTCTCCCTTTTTTCTAATTTGCAAGATTGCTAGAGGCGGAGCAGAGATGTACTTCTATTATATTTATACTAAACTGGTTCATGTAGTTGTGATGCATAGGAAGTTGAGGGCAGCAAACATCTATTTCTGAATGGTCCTGGACAATCACTATTTCTAAACATTTTTGGGGTGCAGTAGGGATACAAATGCTTTCAAGGAGTTTTTTGTTTGGTGCTGGATGGGCTGAAACTGCAGAAAATAACTGAGGAACATTTGGAAATAATCCAGGTGGTGGTTGTGGGATGATATGGGAGGAAAGGAACTGGAGATGCTTTGAGGGCACTGCACATGTTCTTTAATATAATGTTAAAGTTGTTTATTCTCTGGTGTAATTTTACGTCCTGTATATGAAAAAAATTGTATGACTGTTCACTAGATCAATACAATAGTGAAAAGGTGTAATGTACTAATGTCCAGCAATATCGTGGTACTTGGCTTCTGCTGATAATAAGAGTGTTGCTGAAAGGCAAGAAGGAGGCTCTGTCTCTGTCCCCTCTCTTCTGTCCAAGACTCTTGAATCAGTCTCGGTTATTCATTTATGGAGGTTTTTTTGGGGGGGGGGGGGGGGGGGGGTGG